>CM076414.1:13878759-14113759 GCA_038363315.1 Mugilogobius chulae
ATGACTTCTTTTGAGACCTGCTTTGCTTCTTTTCACAGGTCTTGTTGAAGAATGAGCCAGTACACCCATTTGGCCTGGCTGTGTATGGGGACTACATCTTCTGGACAGACTGGGTGAGGAGGGCCGTCCTGAGAGCGGATAAGTACACTGGAGGAGACATGAAGGTGCTCAGAGCAGACATCCCACAACAACCAATGGGCATCGTCGCCGTGGCCAATGACACCAACAGCTGTAAGCAATATATCATTAAATTGTCTATTGCACTGTACCTGATTTTTACCAATTTGAAAACAATAATTACTGCAGTCTACAAAGGGATTTTAAGCTTTCAGAAGTTCAAGTGTAGTTGACAACAAATGGCTTAAATGCAAGAATTAGAATCTGAAAAGTTGTGTTGCTGTTGTTAGTGTCAAAATTGACAATCTAAGCACTTGCTTTGTTGAGAAGGTAAAACATAATAAAAAATTATATATATATATATTATATATATATTATATATATATATATATATATATAGATATATATATATAGATATATATATATAATTATATATATAGATATAGATATAGATATAGATATATAGATATATAGATATATAGATATATATAGATATATAGATATATATAGATATATATAGATATATATATAGATATATAGATATATATATATATAGATGAAATATTATCCTACATGAATAAAAAAAAATATCAAATACATGCAGTAAATAGAACAACATGGAACATGAAAACTGGCAGCGCAAATAGATGTTGACATGATTTAATAAAGTTACACATAATATAAAGGTCATGGTTTGGGACGAAAAAGGTTATGTAATTTGTTGTAGGAAAGGCTATGTGAACTTGTTACTATTTTTACATCAACTGTTGAATGTTGAATATTGTATACAGGACTTTTATTAAAAATCAGATCTATACTCCTTTTAAGGCGAATATTCACCTTGCCGAAACAACAACGGTGGATGTCAGGATTTGTGTCTGCCGACCTCTGATGGCCGGGTCAATTGCAGTTGTCGCGGTGACCGGCAGCTTCTGGAGGACAACACCTGCTCTTGTAAGAAATGGGGAAGAAAATATTTTTGCTTAAATTTGAAATGTCGCAAAACTCAAAAATGTTTATCTCATCAGCTGTGAACATATCCTGTGGAAGTGTGGACGATTTTGAATGTGGCAATGGTGACTGCATCAACTACAGCCTCACCTGTGATGGCATGGCACACTGCAAGGACAAGTCTGATGAGAAGCAGTCCTATTGTGGTGAGTGTATTTGTCAGTGCAAATGTGATAACTATGCTACAACTGTATTAACATAATGCTTTTCTTATCAGCTCACAGAATTTGCAAGAAAGGCTACAGAAAGTGCATGAATGGGCGCTGCATTGGACATCAGTTCTGGTGTGATGGCACTGATGATTGTGGTGATCACTCTGATGAACTTCCATGCAATAGTAAGGCATTTTTCTCTGCCTCATTTTGAACTCAAATTTGATTCTTTTTTTTTTTTTTTTTTTTGCTCTTTCCAATTTGGATGCTAAAATGATAATAACAATAGTATTTTTTGTCAATATAATGTAACACATAGTTTTCAAAATAAGAGCCTCATTTCTCACATAATTGTGTAGAAAAGCTTTAACAATGTTAAAAGAGGTACAAAACCTAGACACCAACATTAGTATTTCATATGGATAAAAAAAAACAATGCTAAATTTGAGCGCTGATATTGTATTAAGAACGAACGAACCTGATCCCAAACTATTTATGAAAGGTTTGATTTAGTCTAGTTTAGTTTATATTGTTGGTTATCACAAGTATTTGGATAAGGGCCAAACCTTACAGAAGCATAACCACTGTCAGCTCACTCTTTAGCTAAGTCAAAGCTTTGCACTATCTTTAGCATATTGTTTATTTATTTTATTTATTTATTTATTTATTTAGGAAAAAGGAGGAACAATGCATATCAATGAACATTCAAACAAATGTAAATATGCCAGATTATAGCCTAGGGCTAATTTCCATCTGCAGACCCCTGGCAGGTTGATGTTAAAAGAATAAAACACAGACTATTTACAGCTGGACAAACACAAACAAGCAAGACAGTATTAATGGAAACATTAGACAAAAAGTTAACTTACAAAGATAGAAAAGACAGTTCATCTGTATTGCACACGCTCCTCCTGCCCATACCTCCAAGTCACACAAAAACAATTTATATTGCACAGATCCCCATTGCACTAAGTTACATTGCACAAACGCCCATTGCACAAGCTCCCAATTGCATGGATCCCCATTGCACAGATTTCAATTGCACCAATTCCCATTACTCATTGCACCAGTTTCTATTGCACTACATCATATTGCACACATTTCATTGCACTACCCAACATTGCACAAAATCCTATTGCACTACTTCATATTGCACAAATTCCCATTGCACAAAATATCACTGCACAGACTCATATTGCACAACCATTTTACACTAATCTTTTCAATCCAATTATAGAAAAAAAAAAAACTTAATGATCACATGCTTGTGTGTTTCTCAGCCATAGTTTCAGATGCTTCTTAAAGGCAGTGAAACTTGTACTTTCCCTCACAGAAAGTGGGATACTGTTCCAGAAGGTGATCCCCTGATATGACAGAACATTTTGAGAAAAAGACGTTCGCCTGAATGGAAGTTCACAGTCGCCTCTGATAGTGGCTCGAGTAACTCGGGATCCAGCTTCACTGACAGACTTTTGTTTAATAAAATCATTCATTGGTGGAGGTGCCAAACCGTATATAATTTTATAGATCAAACATGCAGCTTTAAATTGTTTGAAATTTGCAAAATTTAGCAAACTATATTTGTCAAGGATTTGGCAGTGGTGGTAAGAGAAAGGTTTCTTATCTAGAATTTTTAATGCTCTTTTATAGCATGTTTCAATTGGTCCAATAACAGTGTGACTTGTGTAGGACCAGCTTGTAATACAATAATCAATATGGGACAGTATCATAGAGTGCAAAAATGTAATCGCTGCTCTATCTGTTAAAGATGCTCGAATGTGTTTAAAATTTCGTATATTAAAATTTACAGTTTTTACGACCTTTTTTACATGCTTTCGAAAGGTTAATTTTGAATCTAATACCACTCCAAGGTATTTAAATTCCTCCACCGTTGTTAATTCTTGCTCTCCCAGGTAAATTTTTGCTGGGACCAGAGCTGTTGTCGATTTACTGAAAAACATAGATACTGTTTTCTTCACATTCAGGCAAAGGCAAGAATCACTCAACCATTTATGCAAATCATCTAGAGCTGCAGACAATCGTTGGGCTGCTTCATGGGCACTTTTAGCTTGAGTAAAAATGACGGTGTCATCAGCATACATAATCGTTTCAACATTTTTGCAAATTTCAGGTAAGTCATTGACGTATAATGAAAATAAAAGGGGGCCTAAAATTGAGCCTTGAGGAACCCCTGCTGTGTACTGAAGATAGAGTGACTTACTGTCCTTTATGCAAACACATTGCTGTCTGTCCTGTAGATAGGATTGGACCCATTTAACAGTTTGATCACTGAAATTAAATGCATACAGTTTAGAGAGGAGCTTAACATGGTTGACAGTATTGGATGTATTCTATATTTTCATTAGATTTTATTTCCTCTTATCTTCATGCATTTTTAAGTCTGAATATTCATCCTATCACTTGTCACTTTATTGTCTTATATTGTATTTTGTGACTGTTTGTGTCCAAGTCTTTTGTGGGTCGATAATATTACACAAAATGTATGCTATTGCCAGATAAAAATGTCTTTTCCTGAAGTACACACAGAGCCATGACTATTGTTACATTTCTGTGCAATCTTTGTGAACGGCGGTGCTCTTAAATTTTGAACCTTGCCGTTTTCTTTGGAAGGCAAGAATAGAGTAACACAATAAACAATGTAAATACATGTTTTGCAGTGACGCTGTGCAAACAAGGAGAATTCCAGTGCAAAGATGGAAGCTGTATTTCTAACTTTAGCCGCTGTGACCAAGTGGTGAACTGTGAAGATGCAAGTGATGAGATGAACTGCCGTAAGTGACCTCAAACAACCTTTTACTTTTCATTTTGGTAACTAAAATTACAGCTGCTACTATCAAGACAGACGTATCTCTTCAAAAAGCACCGCAGAGGCAGCAGTGACTTGATAAATACGTGTGAACACTTTTGTCACAGAGCCCACCGACTGCTCCCGTTTCTTCCGACTGGGCGTGAAAGGAGCCTCTTTCAAGAACTGTGAAAAAACAACTCTTTGTTACCTGTCCTCCTGGGAGTGTGACGGCAACAACGACTGTGGAGACTTCTCTGATGAAAGGAACTGTCAAGGTGGTTGTTGTTGATGCTTTTATGCGATTCTTCCCATGTGCCCCACTCACTCAACATATGTTTTCTGTTCTATTATCGTTCTGCAGATAAGAGGAATGTTAAATGTCCAGTCAACTTCTTTGCGTGTCCCAGTGGGCGATGCATTCCTATGAGTTGGACGTGTGATAAGGAAAACGACTGTGAGAATGGAGCCGACGAGACGCATTGTGGTCAGTTTGCTGCAAAGCCAGAGTCTAATATATCATTTTGTGTTATGCAAACTGTGACTTTCAAAGTTATTATATGATTGTATTGTTTTAGCTTTTGATATACTAATATTGCAAAAACTTGTTTAATTTTTTTTGTCATACATTTGTTAATACTATACAAGGTGCTAAATGCTGTCCTAAGTCTTAGTAATATTGATACTAATATTGGTACTATTATTTTAAAATCAAAATAATAAATTATTATTTATTTATTCAAAATAATTTGAAAGATCAGACATGGGAAAACAGCAGCCTGAGGGCCAGAGTTTCTTACACCGTTGTAGACCACTAGTCTGGATTTGAATATGACAAAAATCGCCAACCCCTGCTGAAGACAATGAAATCATGACTATGAAAAGATTTTTTTATTAAATCTAAATCTCATGTTTTATTTTATTTTATTGCATTTTGTAATATTTCTCTCAGCCCCTTGAGTTCTATGCTGGTGGCTTTTTCTTTCAGACAAATTCTGCACATCTACACAGTTTGAATGTGGGAATCATCGCTGCATTTCAAGTCACTGGGTTTGTGACGGTTCTGACGACTGTGGAGATGGATCAGACGAAGACCAGAAATGCAGTAAGTGACTCATATTTTGTCTTGTGAAAACCCAAAGATATTCAGGTTCTAGTAATAGTATTTGCAACTTTTTGAATGATGTATTTTGTACTTGTTTATTTTAGAGTCCAAGACGTGCAGCCCTGAGGCTTTCCAGTGTCCCGGCTCCCACATGTGCGTGCCTCAGAGATGGAAATGTGATGGTGATAAGGACTGTCCCGATGGAGCCGATGAGAGCGTCAAGGCTGGCTGCCGTGAGTGGAAAGATTAAAGCAATCCAAAAACTCTTCTCTCACACAATATTGCAGTTTATTTAAGTATCACCTTACATTTCCCAGTGTACACCAACAGCACCTGTGATGAGAACGAGTTCATGTGCCAAAACAGACAATGTATTCCAAAGCACTTTGTCTGTGATCATGATATCGACTGCTCTGATGGCTCAGATGAGTCTCCTGAATGTGGTGAGAGCATAGAAAGTGTGAAAAAATTAATAAATGTTTTAATAAATTTACTTTTTTAACCACAAGAAATGCAAAAACATGTACTTCTATACAAGTTCTCATTTAAAATCACTTTGTTTTCTTTACAGAATACCCTCCATGTGGGCCAGATGAGTTCCGATGTGCCAATGGCCGCTGTCTCAATCAAAAGAGCTGGGAGTGTGATGGAGAGTTTGACTGTCAGGATCGCTCTGATGAAGCTCCAAAAAATCCTCACTGCACTGCCTCTGGTAAAAACACCAAATAATGATTTAAAGGCTTTTTTAAAAGTTCACATTTAAATACTCTAATTTCATAATATGATGTGACATTTGCTTTTCAGAGCGCGCTTGTAATGATTCAGCCTTTATGTGTCGTAATGGAAAGTGTCTAAATGAGACTTTACTGTGCGACCGCAATGACGACTGTGGAGACGGCTCAGATGAACTCAACTGCTTCATCAATGAGTGTCTTAACAGCAAACTTAGCGGTTGCTCCCAGCTCTGTGATGACCTAAAGATTGGCTACAAGGTATTCTACATGTCATTCTATACCCTTTCCCAAACTTTCAACAAACATAAAAGTGTTCTTAATTACAAAGGAAATGTAAGCAATCTTTGGTTTCTGTATAAATAGTCAAGTTGATATTTTTAAAGCTTGATTTCAGACATGCCATTTCATAAGATAAAGCATGTTTTGACTCTGCTGAAATAGGAGATCATTTCCAGAACAGCTTGAACTTTCTGTGAACTTTCTTTTGCCTGCAGTGTTGAGACTTGTGGTCAAGACATTATCTTTTTCCAACAAATACTATCCAGATAATCTGCCACTTTTTATAAAGATGTTTACATATTAATTTAGTAGAAATCACAATATTGGTTCAGGCTTAGCAATGGTTGTGAATGTGGTTTGTGACTTACTGAGAGCGGACCAATACTTGAAACCTTGTGTAGCTTGCTGGTATAAGAAATTAACTACAATCACAATTGAACTCAATGTTAGCTTTACAAGATCTGCTTTTATACTCTTTAACTTAACTTACATCTCGTGAACAGCTGTTATTGAAACTGGCTGATTTTGTAATTTATTATTCTACCTTTCTCTAGTGTCGTTGCCATCCTGGTTTCCAGCTGAAGCGAGATGGAAAAACATGTGTGGACATAGACGAGTGTACGACCACATACCCGTGCTCCCAGCGCTGTATCAACACTCACGGCAGCTTCCACTGTCTCTGTGTGGACGGCTTTGAAGTCAGCCCCAACGACCCCACCATCTGCAAGTCTACTTCTGGTACCGTTTCCTTATCTGTTTTAGATTTGCACTTGGCACTGTTAGTACAATATTGGTTAAACTTAAGTCTGATGTTGTCTTCCTGGTTTTTGACTACAGAAGTGGAGCCGTATCTGATTTTTGCTAATCGCTACTACCTGAGGAAGCTCAATCTGGATGGTTCAAACTATACCCTTATCAAGCAGGTAAGTTTGAATTTTATTTGGCTTGTTTTTTTATAGATTTATTGACTTTTTGTTTTCTTTAGGGCCTGAACAATGCTGTAGCCCTTGACTTCCATTATGCTGAACAAATGATCTACTGGACAGATGTAACAACACAGGGAAGCATGATCCGACGCATGCGAATGAATGGCAGCAATATGGAGGTCAGTAATAGTCTTCTTCTAATGTAGAGTGAATTGGTGATGTATCATACTTGCTTATTCTTCCTGTTTTGTTTTTTAGGTTTTGCATCGAACATCTCTTAGTAACCCGGATGGTTTGGCAGTAGACTGGGTTGGAGGAAACCTTTACTGGTGTGACAAGGGTCGTGACACAATTGAAGTGTCCAAACTTAATGGAGCCTACCGAACAGTGTTGGTAAACAGTGGCCTAAGGGAACCACGTGCTGTGGCAGTGGACGTACGCTATGGGTAAGGCCTTTTATCTGAATTCAGTTAGTGTTCTAAGTGTAATGGGACTTTGAAATATGTTCTATGATTTTAAATTTAGTATGTAACCATTCAACCATTTCTTTGTTTTGCTTGCACCACAGATATCTGTACTGGTCAGATTGGGGTGACAATCCTCACATTGGAAGAATTGGAATGGATGGCACCAATCGCAGTGTCATCGTGCAAGACAAAATTACATGGCCAAATGGACTTACACTAGATTTTATAAATGATCGCATTTACTGGGCAGATGCCAGAGAGGACTACATTGAATTTGCCAGTCTGGATGGCACCAGCAGACACACTGGTAAGAAGTACAAACAGATAAATATTGCAAAAGACAATACAGGCAAATTGGATTATTTTACATTCTAAACTCGTAATGACCTTAGTGGAGTAGGCAGATCAGATTGTTATGCAGTGATATCAAGTCATCCAGCTCAAGCCAAAGAAAGAGGAGATTGTTTGGATCACTCTGCCATTATTCTACTTTTCTCTGCTCTGCTCAGTCGGTTAGGAAGCCTTGTGCTGGTCATTAATCTAACATTGGAATGTATGTTTGACTTGCGTATAGATCTTCATTCTTCACTGGCTTCTAGGTCTGAATGCAATTGAACGTATGTCAAACTGAAGGTTTTACAAAATGCATGACAACAGAGTTAATTACCCATGCTTAACTCACTCTGCAAACACAGTACAGACTCAAATGTATTTGTACAGCTGAACATGTCCTGCATTAAGATAACAAAAAGCAAAGTGCACCTATCTTATTCTAAACACTATGGTCTTCTTAATAATTATGCATAAGTTCCTTTTTTACAACAAGTGTGAAAGCTATGATTGTAATTGAAAAACGCTGTACGCTGTTTGAATACTTGGTTATACAGTGTAAGCTTTATTTCAATTTGGAAACAATGTTTATCTATCAACTGAAAAGCATGGGAACTAAGACCATTAGATTAAATGGCATAGCAAGTCTTCCTAAATGTAATGCAGTGCATAAACACTTTTTTCCCATTCCCTAATTTAAAAAGCACCCCAGGAATAGAATGCAAAAATAATTTATAAAATATCTGCAATGTATATATGTTGAGATTCTTAATTGAATACATGATTTCTGTTGTGTGCAGTACTAAGCAACGATATCCCCCACATCTTTGCCATGACATTGTTTGAAGAGTACATTTATTGGACTGACTGGGAGACAAAGTCCATCAACAGAGCTCACAAAACTCTGGGCACCAACAAGTCCACTCTAATCAGCACCTTACATCGACCAATGGATGTTCATATTTACCATCCTTATCGCCAGCCCGAGGGTAGGTTTCCCAGTATATGCATTACTCTGCAAATTACAAAGAAATCAACAGCATGTTTTACTTTGTTTGCAGTGCTCAATCATCCTTGTCAAGAAAACAATGGTGGATGCAGTAACCTATGCCTCCTCTCACCTGAAGGGGGCTACAAATGTGCCTGTCCCACCAACTTTTACCTGGCTCATGATCAGCGCACATGCATGTCTAACTGCACAGCCAGCCAGGTAAGAACAGAGCAGTGATGTCAGTATTAACTGTGTAACCTGTGTTTGAAATGGTAAATTGTTTTGAGGTTTTCTTAAAGGGGAAATGATATACAAAATAAACTTCCCTGAGCTTTTACTTGTTACAACACGTTTCCTCGCCAGTAGTTTGCAAAATAAGATTTAATATAAAATTATCAGTTCTGCAGTTTTGAATAGATAATATAGATTTGTTTCAATTACTAAGCCATGTTATGCAAAAGTTGTGCTTTACAACAAACAAAATGTAAATCTACCTATGCTATTCGTTCTGGGAAAAGCGCAGCATGTCTCCTTTAACTTACAACTCATTTCTACTCACCTCTGATTTAATTTCTTTTTGTTGATTAGTTTGTTTGCAAGAACGACAAATGTATTCCTTTCTGGTGGAAGTGTGACACTGAAGATGATTGTGGAGATCGATCAGATGAACCCGCTGATTGCCGTAAGAATAAGATGATGACAATATATAGATAACACAAAAATACAATTTACCACACAAAGTAACTACTTTGTTTCTTTCATTAGCTGAGTTCAAATGCAGACCAGGACAGTTCCAATGTGGCACTGGCATTTGTACTAACCCAGCCTACATCTGTGACGGAGACAATGACTGCCAAGATAACTCAGATGAAGCCAACTGTGGTAAGTCCGGGTTTCTCGCCAGGAATTGGAAAACATAAAAAATAATTGAATTAATTTTACCATAAATAAGGCCTTTAAATGCATTAAAAGTAAAGTCAAGACACTTTGATTCTTTAAACATTTCCTAGATAAACAGGAAACGTTTAAAGCTATCAATGTAAAACGTCTGCTTAAGTTCACTCAAAAAAACAAACAAAAAACATTTGCATCATGTAATATTTCCATAAAGAAAAAAATAATTTTATGTGTAAAAAATAGCTACTTTAGGGTGTGATGGGTGACCTTGTGAATGAAAATGCAATTTGAGAAAACAGCCTTTGAAGTTTCCATGTTCCATAGAACTCTATAAATGAAGTGGATTTCATTAAATAACAAAGAAAAAAATCTTGTTTCTACATAAAAAAAAACTGAATACAGAATGAGAGCAAACTGTCTTTTTAAAAAAAAATGTCTGTTTGAGTTTTGCATGCTGTGTTGTGCCTTAAATTCAATTCTCACAGGTAAAATCTAAAGAATAACTTCAGTGAATATGCATATAGTAAGCTTTTCCCACAGTCTTAATATGGTGACTATTTATTATTTTTTTTGTGACTATCCCAGTAACATTTTAATGCTAAATTTTAAATCAAAAAATCTAAAGTTGTAAAAGAGTTAAAAAGTTTATAGTTTTTGTCTTGTCTTGTCTTTCTTTAACCCAGTAAGACTGACATAATATAAACATAAATGTCTTCTTTTCGTGTGGATTATGGCATATTGCATATGGCAGATGCATTCAATTCAACATTTTATTTGATTTGTTGAAACTTGCATAGACATACTTTCTACTTGCTGTGCTTCAACTCTCGATAATACATTTTATATTGTGATACTAATTTACCTTCTTTTTACATCCACTCAGATATTCATGTCTGCTTACCGAGCCAGTTCAAATGTTCCAACCCGAGTCGTTGTATCCCCGGCATCTTCCGCTGCAACGGCCAGGACAACTGTGGTGAAGGAGAGGATGAAAAAGACTGTCGTAAGTGTCCTAAGCCTGCTAGTTTTATTAGTTTTTTTTTTTGTTTTTTTTTTTTTCAATTTTACAGTATAAATTGCATTAAAAGATTACCGAAAATTAACGCAGGTCAAATGATTAAACAGAAAATAACAACCACATTCATTTACACACTTACCCACATATAAGCCAACACAAAAGAAGACATCAGTAAAAACTATTTAGAAACATGAAGAAAACTAAAACAAAACGCAATAATTTCCCCTATTCAGTGTTTCTGAAACTGTGCCACATTTATTTATTTGTTTATTTGACAGGGACAATGGAATCAGACATAGTTCAAAGTAAACCTTGCAGCTGATGTGATACATACAGAGTTTATAGCAAGAGCTGATTTTCAACTCCTGTCCCTGGTTGGACTTTTTTACAATTATCCAATCTAAAAAGTAAAACATTTATGCCTTAAAATAATTACATCAGTGCCCAAACATACAACACTCACTCACTCACTCACTCACTGTCATACTATTTATTTACAGGATGGTACAGTTTTGACTCATTCAACATGTTACACTGGTGGTATTTGGGTTGCTTCTAGTGATGCAAAGCCAAACTTGAAGAGAACTGACTTATTTTAGCCTACGTTTAAATTATTTTGAGTTCTTTTTTAAGTCTAATAAAGTCCGACTTTTTATCTGGTGGTACACGAAGAAACAAATATTATCTTAAGTGGTACTTTGTGTGAAAAATTATGATAACCACTGCTTTAATTTACAGACATATAAGATTCCTATAGCTTAGTTTCCAGTTCTAAGCATTCAGAATATTCTTTGGTCCATTGTTTTAGTGCTAGCACCTGTTTAACAAATTTGTATTTTACATTTTTTAAACTCTAATGTAATAAACTTTTTTTCTTTCTTCCATAGCTGAGGTCACTTGTGCCCCCACTCAGTTTCAGTGTGCAATCACCAAACGCTGCATCCCTCGAGTGTGGGTGTGCGACCGTGATAATGACTGTGTGGATGGATCAGATGAGCCTGCCAACTGCAGTGAGTCCTATTCTCTTAATTAGGTTTCTGGTAACACTAATATTGAATAGATACAAATCATTTTCAAATACTAGTACAATATTAAGATAACATAATTTGATCATGACTAAATAATTAGATACTATTTACTAATAATGCAGGGGTTGCCAAACTTTTCAGACCGGTACCCCCAAAATAACTACGTAACCAACTCATGACCCCCACTGTAAAATTAAATAGATGTTTGTGATCATTTCAATTTGGAAAACCATCAAAATTTAGTTAAAATGCAGTTATTTTATTGCTTAGTTTAAATGACCAAACATCAGTCAAACATGAGGGTTTTAGTAAAAAAAAAAAAGTTAAATACCAAGTCATAGTTGGAAAATTACATCTTGAAATCATCTCACATCCCCCAGATTTTGCTTCGCGACCCCCTGAAGGGTCCCGACCCCCACTTTGAGAACCACTGTAATAATGAACAAATAATCATTTATTTCCAGCCCCTATTCTAAAGTAATGACCATTTGATTTTTAGAGGATCTGCACTTTTGAGGCAAACTAGACCTAGCAAAGGAGCATCATGACAAGAGGAACTGACCCATTTTAGCCCACTATTGATATTGAAATCAGCTGAAAAACAGAATCAAATATCACTAAAACATCAATATAGGTATAGGAGATTTGATACGAATATCGGGACTCAGATATGATAATGACTGTATCCATTTTTTTTCTAAAAAATCTAAATTTTACTTTAGAATAAGGGCTGGAAGTGAATGATTAGTTATTGTTTGTTCATTATTAGTAAATACCATCTTTTCATTTAGTAATAACTAAATAAGTTATATCTGTTAGGTTTTTTGGTATCTTAATGGAAAAGTGATTCAAATGTTGTTGTTTTTTTACTGTAGCCCAAATGACTTGTGGCGTGGACGAATTCAGATGCAAAGACTCTGGACGATGCATTCCTGCTCGTTGGAAATGTGATGGAGAAGATGACTGTGGTGACGCTTCAGATGAGCCTAAAGAAGAGTGTGGTAAGTTAAAGTGCATTTGACCGATTGGAGTAATCGTTTCATTAAAACATAGTTAACATAGTTGGATTTAGAATGTAGTTAGCTAATCTTATCTAGCTTTTCGTGGTTTGACATTTTGTAAAGAATAGTTTTAATCCCCTGGCCTGGACATGAGGAGCAGATGTAACATTCAGTGGTTCTCAGTTGTGTTGAAAAATGTGTTTGAAACAAAGCAAAAGAAAAAAAAAAACAGCAACTCATCTGCTACATGGAGACAGAAAAAAAAATCTGCCATTTATTTTATTATTATTTATAGTCAGTTGTCCATGCCATAAGATTTGCACTAGAAAAAGCAGATTTTCCAATACAAAATCTCAGAAACCAATGCACTCGAGGATCACACGAATGCACCAACAAGGGCCAAAACTTCTCTAGTTTTGTTGCAAATTGGCAAAGAAAGACTGCAACACTTATATTTTATGCATAAGCTGAAAATGTTAATCCTTGTGTGTCATTTGTCTCTGATATTTGGATGGAGTTTAGCACATAAAGGACTTGTTTTTAGAATTTTGAATATTTCACAATAACTCTTCACAGATGTAATCTATGATCCATATTTACCACTAGAACGCTCCCATAAAATTATATTTAAAAAAAACAACATAAAAATGTGATAATTTCTTTGTATTACATTGTTGTGCAAGAGGATTTAATTTCTCAATGACGTTCATCACGGTGACAATTTCTCTCTACCGTGCAGCTGAGCGAACGTGTGAGCCGTACCAGTTCAGATGTAAGAACAACCGCTGTGTACCAGGCCGATGGCAGTGTGATTATGACAATGACTGTGGAGATAACTCAGATGAAGACAAGTGTGGTGAGTTTTAGCTCCTCTTCTTAAAATAAAGCTAAGCATAAGCTAATGAACTAGTAATTTCATGCATGTAGAGGTCTAAACTTCAGTGCTCTATAATTCCACCTGTGATAGGGATATATCTTGTTGTTTTAATATATACAAATCCCAGCAACTATGACATTTTTGCATTATAATTCACTGATTTGGTGCTCATTTGGTTTCCACTAACTTGCTCCTCTGTCCTGTACATTTCCATTTACAACCTCATCTCATTTGTCATTTGTTTCATTCCATACTGCACTGTTGGCATGACACAGAGGTAAGTCTCCACCTACATCTGTCAACCGCTTCCATGTTGTGTGCGTGATTCCCCAGTGGCTTCATTGTCGTGTGTCAAACTTTGTTCCTGTTGTAATAAATAGTTGTTTTTTTCTTAGTGTAATACAAGTCATTTTGTTTCTCTTAATGTGTGGTCCAGAATTTGTTATGCTTGAGTTTGAACTAGTGGAGTTGTTTGAAGTCCGTAAATGTGATTTCTAATCTAAATGGTATTTTTGCAGTGCCTCGACAGTGTTCAGAAAGCGAGTTTGCATGCACCAACGGCCGCTGCATTGCTGGACGATGGAAGTGTGATGGAGATCATGATTGTGCTGACGGATCTGATGAGGTATAACAATGCTTGTGTCTTTTGGGACAACTAGTAAAAAACTACCTTCTTCTACCAGATGGATTCTATTTATTCTTTTCTATTAAATTTCTTTTTGTGATTTCCCCACCATACGGTTAGAGACGGTCATAGTTAGCCGGATCAATAGGCTTGAGATTGTGGTGTCACACAACAGTAGAATGTGTTTGAGATTTAAATTTTTTTATATACTGAAAATAGCACTAATTAAAGCTTTTTCTGACACGACAGAGTGATAGATAAATTTACCAACACTGGTTAAGCGGTGATACCGCGGTGATAATTATAAGGAACAACAAAATAACTGTGGTTCTTTAATATCATTTATTCATCATCTGCTTTTTGTTTTTCCTAAGCATGGCTGTGACCTGAAGTGTGACCAGGATCAGTTTCAGTGTAAGAACGGCCACTGTATTCCGATTCGCTGGAGGTGTGATGCCGACCCTGATTGTATGGATGGCAGTGACGAGGAGAACTGTGGCAGCACTGGTAAGTTTTACATTTAGTACAAGCTGACATAAAAACTGTTCTCATAGAAACTGGTTTACTCAGTTTCAAACATTAAAAAATTACTGGTTATTTAAATATTTCTAAATCACTCTCAAAAACTTGGGACGTCACTAGTGTTCACATGCATAAATTCTTTGGTGACTTGCACAGCTTTTGCACAGCAGTCTTATCATCTTCTGAACAACCAGTCAGCTCCCATTTAAAAGAGTCATACAGTGCCTCCCATAGCTCTGTCTTACAAGTTTTAAAAATTAAAAATTGTATTGATGAGATGAAGACTGTGTGTAGAGATTTTATATATTTTTGGCTCAAAGCTCTGCTTCTGCAATAAACGTTTGGTGGTAATTTACTGATTATGAAGGAAATGGTTCAGTAAACCAGCTTTAACTAGTCTTTTTGCCATAGTGGGCCGTCACTGTCCCTCTGACGAGTTCCAGTGCAACAACACATTATGTAAACCTCTGGCGTGGATGTGTGATGGAGAGGATGATTGTGGGGATAACTCTGATGAGAAACCTGAAGAGTGCAGTAAGTAGTAAATATATAGTAGTTTATTTTAACTTTTACAAGCATACCTTTACAAAATAATATAACCTGTTTTAGGGAAGTTCCAGTGTCCTCCAACTAGAGCCTTCCGCTGCCAGAATGATCGCGTGTGTCTGCAAATTTCTAAGAGGTGTGATGGTGTCAATAACTGTGGAGACAACTCAGATGAAATGAACTGCCGTAAGTCTTCAGAGTTAAATTTAGGTTTGACTTGCTTCTTGTTATTACTATAAAATGTAATGTTGACATGTTTTTCCACAGAGAAAACATCAGGAACCTGTGAGAAAGACGAGTTCATGTGCGCTAACGGCAGATGCATCAGCTCCACTCTGCGCTGTGACTTTTTTAACGATTGCGAGGACTATGGCTCAGACGAGATTAACTGCAAGACAGGTGACTTGGAATTGTCATATCATCTTTTTTTAAGTAAATATTTGTCTCAACCTTGTCCTGTCCTAAGCTGACGACATTTTGTTTGCAAATAGACACAAAGCTAAATGACTGCAGGAGTAACAGGACTCAGTGCGGTGATGGAGACGAGGCCCACTGTGTAACCAATGGGACAGACTCTTTTTGCTCTTGTAAGCCAGGGTTCCAGAAGACAGGCCATCACACATGTGGAGGTAACACCGCAAACAACCTACTCATAATAAAAAAAAATCTACATATTTTACTGTTAAGAAATGACAATCATTTTGTTTATTTAGATAAAAATGAGTGTCAGCAGTTCGGAGTGTGCTCCCACATGTGCAACAACACCAAAGGATCCTATAAATGTAGCTGCTACAAGTACTTCAGCAGAATAAATGACACTTGCAAAGCTGACAGTAAGAATTGATTCACTTTTTATTACAAATTATAATCTCCTTTATTGTACACTACCTACGCCACGATTTTATGATAGGGTTGAATTGAAGACTTTGTGTCATTTCTTTTTCAGACCGTAACAGCAGTCGTCAGATCCTCTACATTGCTGACGATAATGAAATCCGTAGCCTAGACCCTGGCATGCCAAACTGGCGCTATGAGCAAACATTCCAAGGGGATGCCAGCGTTCGTATTGACGCTATGGACCTCCACATCAAAACCAACCGCATATTCTGGACAAACTGGCACACAGGACGCATCTCCTCCTATGAACTTCCAGGACCAGCCACCTCCTCTTCCAACAACCAGCGGCACAGGCGACAAAGTGAAGGCCGAATCACAAACTTACAGGTATATCCACACTCTTAACTCTACTCTACACATTCTACTGTAACTGCATTTTTTATGACTGCATATTTTCATTACAACAGATAAAGGAGCTGAAGATGCCTCGTGGTATCGCTGTGGACTGGGTGGCTGGTAACATCTACTGGACAGACTCTGGGCGAGATGTTATTGAAGTGGCACAGATGTCCGGCCAGAACTGTAAAACGCTTATCTCTGGCATGATCGATGAGCCCTATTCCATTGTAGTGGATCCACAGAGAGGGTATAAAACTCAAAACATCAAATGATTAAAAGGTTTTTCTTGGTTGGTAACTGAATATATTTCTTTTTCAGTACCATGTATTGGGCAGACTGGGGTAACCATCCCAAAATTGAGACTGCCGCCATGGACGGGACACTTAGGCAGACACTTGTTCATGAGAATATTCAGTGGCCCACAGGTACATGTAAACACATACATATGTATATGTTTGTAGTATGTAGTAGTATTTTTTATTTCTGTATTTACTAATCTAGTCATTCTTTCATAGGCTTGGCTGTGGATTTCTTCAATGAGCGTTTGTTCTGGGCCGATGCCAAACTGTCCATTATTGGCAGTGTTCGTTTAGATGGCTCAGATCCTGTTATTGCTGTGTCTGGAATTAAAAACAGTAAAGATGTTTTTCTATTTTTTCTATTCTTTAAAATATATATATTTTTTTAAAAAATTACAATATTCTCCATGTTTGTTTTTAGACCTTCTTCATCCCTTCAGCATTGACATTTTTGAGGACTATATCTATGGGGTGACATATATCAATAATTTTGTGTTCCGAGTCAACAAATTTGGAAAAGGTCCTATGGAGAATCTCACCACTGGCATTAACCATGCCACTGACATAGTTTTATATCATCGCTACAAGCAGCCAGAAAGTGAGAGTTCATCTGTTTATATAATAATAAGCTTTTGGAGCTTTTTTTGTTACACGCTCTTTCTGTTTTACAGTGACAAACCCATGTGATCGTAAGAAATGCGAGTGGCTGTGTCTGCTGAGCCCAAGTGGACCAGTGTGCACTTGCCCTAATAACTATGTGGCCAATAACGGCACCTGTGTAGAGAGACCCAGCCCCACACAGTCTCCTTTCTGTGAGTTGATATATGTGTGTTTGCTAAACAGATATAACAACCTTGTTGACTGCTAAGTATTTAGTGACCACCACATATGATTCTTTTAGCTCCTCCCACTGGCACATGTGACATCCCATGTTTGAACGGTGGAAGCTGCTTCCTTAATGCTCGACAGGTAGCCAAGTGTCGCTGCCAACCCAGCTACTCCGGTGAGCGTTGTGAGATCAACCTGTGCAGAGACTACTGTAAGAATGGAGGCACATGCACAGCTTCTTATACAGGTAAGTGTAAATCTCATTGAGACACTTGAATTTAACAATTGTCAGACAACTGGGTCAAAGTAGTCCTAAAAGCAGAGATGAAAAGACCAGATACAAGGGCAAACATTTACTTAAGTAAAAGCTAAAGAATGAAAAAATCTACCAGTACTTTGTTTTTAACCTTTATTTAAGCAGGAAGGTCCCATTGAGAGATCTCTTTTTCAAGGGAGTTCTTGCCAAGTGACCAACAACACAACCACAGACAGAATTATTTATGTAAATGTATTGAAATGCCATTGGAACATTTTTTTAATTTGATATATTTTTGATACATTTTGATCTCACTCCATATATTCAGCCAGGTTTCACGATGTCTATTTCAGACAGACGTATGTTTAATTTTCAGTCACGTTTTATAAAGAGGTGGAGTAAAAACAACAATACCTGCTCTGAAATCTTGTAAAGTAAAAGTTACTTACTGTAAATGTGCAGGTAACTAAATGTGTTTGTACTTAGCACTGTACTTTTTGTTATGTACATTGTTTCTTTCCACCGCTGTATAAAATAGATACTTGCATAAATAGAGAGAAGAAGGAGGAAGAAGAAAGGGAAATTTTTTTGCATAGAACAGAAGCTCAAATTGTAACTAATAGTCATTTTTCATTTTAATATAAAACTGATTATCACTATCCACTGATTTGTATTAGTGGTTATCTTTAATAAAATTGGTCTGTCAACATTGTGATCACTATGAAATGCTATATTGTTGTATTGTTCCTCTGAAAATGAACACACAAATGGTAATGTGTTGCAGGCGCTCCAACCTGCAGATGCCAGAAGGGTTTCACAGGACCCACTTGTAGCCGTTACACTTGCCAGGATTACTGCCTCAACGGGGGCAACTGCACAGTCAATATGGGCAACCAGCCAACCTGCAGCTGCCCGCCAGAGTACCTAGGAGATATGTGCCAATACAGTAAGCTACATTAGCATTCTTGAATTAGTTTGACATAAATGTCTTTTTTTTTTTTTGTTTGAATGAAAATTAGAAAATCTAATCTTTTTTTCATATGTGCTTCTCAGGCAAATGTGAGGGCTACTGTGAGAATGGCGGAACCTGCCTCCAAACATCTAATGGTACAAAGTTGTGCCGCTGCTCCAGTCAGTTTATTGGGCACCGGTGTGAACTCTCCAAATGTTTTTACTGTGGAACGGGCAATTGCTCAACGTCACCAAATGGAGAAGTTTCCTGCCTGTAAGATTAGTTGAAAATGTTTTTACATTTACAAATACTAAAGTTTGAATCTAATAAAAAAATAACAATTGTCTAGCTGCCCCAATGGTCGAACTCAACCGAGCTGCTTCTCCTGTCTGGACTACTGTCGCAATGGTCAATGTTCATTTGACTCACGTTCACATCTTCCTCAGTGCAAGTATGTAACCTTGTGTATGCATTAAACAAGTGACGATTTATTTTTAATTTTTTAAATAAACTCTTGTGTTACAGATGTCATGCTGGCTGGGATGGATACAGGTGTGATGTTACAGCTGCTCCAGTAGACTCATCGTCTACTAGTGGAAGTAAGTTTGAATATTTCTTACTTAAATCTATCAAATAAAATGTATGAAATATTTTTGCTTAAAATTCTTGCCTGTTTTTGCAGACACTGCCTCAATTGTTATCCCAGTCCTTCTGCTGCTTCTGTTGGCACTGTTGGTGGTTGGCGCCATCTTGTGGTACAAACAAAGAATGCGAGGGTAAGTGACGATCCAGCGAGAAACGTCACCAGTTCCATTATTTCCCCACTTCTTTGCATCTATTCTGCATATTTCTTTTTACTTTAAACCTTCTTTGGATAACCATGTATTTCCTGTCTCTCAGGTCTCTATGGCCAGGCAAATCTCGTTCTCAGTCCTTGCGGTAACTTTATAGGGTTACATAATTCACCTCTTAAATCCATCTATCCCCTTTTCTTCAGGCACTCTATTTCTGTCTCTTTGTTCATCCTGTTAGTCGCTTTGAAATGAATGTTGCTTGTCATTTCCTGTTTGGCTCCAATTGGGATTTCCCTCCCAGCATCTCAGGGGTGACTCCTGACAAACTACTTTTGCTGTTGGTGGTCAAACATTTGTATTTTGTCTTTTTTGCGTTTACACATCTTTCTTTGTTTATGTTACTTTCATAGTACTTACGTAGTATCAAGATTGTCAGTATGCTTGCAGGTCTGCATTACATGTTGCATAAATGAATTTCAAACTAAGTTAGTTTGTTGAATTTGATCAAATGATCTTGATGGAAAAGTTCATTTGACAGGCGTAACATGTGTTGTCTTGATTGTGTGACCTCAATGTTACATAAAAGCCCAAATGCAGTGTAACTATAGCATAACAGTTTCATCAAATAGTTTGAATTGTGATATTTATATTATGGCATTCTAATAAACAAATCATATCAGTGAATAGCTGTACTTGTTCTCATATGTTTACAGTGCTAAGGGTTTCCAGCATCACAGAATGACAAATGGAGCTATGAATGTGGAGATTGGGAACCCAGCTTATAAAATCTATGAGGGCGACCCAGACGATGACGCTGGCGAGCTTCTGGATTCAGATTTTGCTTTGGACCCAGACAAGGTAAAGAATTTAGAAAACATTTGGCAAAATCCAAAAAGCTTAGTTTTTTTTTTCTCAACAGCCGACCAACTTCACAAACCCAGTGTATGCCACCCTTTACATGGGGGCCCACAACAGTCGCAACTCTCTGGCCAGCACAGATGAGAAGAAGGAGCTGCTCTCCCAGGGTGATGACGACATGAGCGACCCGCTGGCATAAAGCTCAGCCAGGAATGAACTATGAGAATTATCCTGGTCAGCCGATAAACTGTTGAGCCAATAAGCCCTCTCATCTTACGCCTTTACCCACAAAAAAAGAAAAGCAACAAAAAAAGCGAGAACACTGTACAAAATGTATAAAATGAAGGACTACTTTTTTAAGTACTGGCAGTATTATATTTTGTTCTTTGAGAAAACAGGAAATCGTCTGGAGACGAAAAGAAGTTTTATAGACATTTATCCAGTTCTTTTAAAATTTTATTCACCCCTCTCCTCACAGCTCTCCTGCCCCTGTCATGCATATAGCCACTACCTCTGCAAATGTAAAAGATAGAGATACCAATGGCAATGGAACAATTTTATTTTTTATTTTTTTATTAATTGTATAGGGAAAAGAATATTGTTCCATCCCAGATAACATTGCCAAGTTGTGTTGTTGGAGAAAAACGCTCACATGAATGCTTCCTGGATGCTGGTGTGGCTCGTTTACATGTGTATTTGTGTTGCTGCTGAAAGTCTGACACAGGGGGCGCTGGTCACTGCACATGTGCATAGAGGAGCAGCATCAGACCTGTCTGTTTGATTGTTTCAAAGAACTACATCCAAGTGATTGTCTTTTACCTTCTTGCACAGACTAAAGTTATATATTTGCATATATATGAACCTATTAACAAAGTGTCTTGAGAATATACCCAGGAATACAACTGTCAGTAACAAATAGCAGTCTGTACTTTTATCAGTTTATTTTAGCCATTGTATAATTGGCATTAGGAGTTGAGTGCGTCCGTGGCAGTATGTGTGTATTGGATGAATATGATTGTATTAAAGCCACATTCCAGGTTGAAGCCTGGGATGGCTCTGTGGCCTTGGATTCGCCTGCAGCAGGACACTCCCCTCAGGGCATCTCTGGACTGCTCTGGGCTGGGAGTGAAACAAGCTTCTGTGAATTTCCGGTTATCACTGAAATGCAATCTGACAAACAAACTAGCGGTGGATGGTTGCATTTAGCTTTGCTCATTGTCTTTGATTGTATCTACTTTCAGGAAAGGCAGTTTGATGGTACGTTTTGAATGGGAGATTACTTTTTGTTTTTCATTGTATGTAATTACATTTACATGTAATTAAGGTTAAAGATCATTGCTCAGCATTCCCAGGAAGAACACTGATCAGCTTCCTGATAGTATTCCTTTGTAATTCCTTGCCTTGCTGCTAATGCTAACCATCTGTCTCTGTCAGCCTTGATTTTATTTCTGAAGTGTTGCTTTTGTGGCACCATGCTGCTTTTTTCCCTAGGTTTTATCAGCCATATCTGTAAATTTTCTGCATGGTGCACACAGCTATTTTAGCCAACAGACTTTCTTTGCTCTTCTCGGTATTGATCATTTATTTTTTTTATTTTTTTTATTTTTTCAAGTTTTACAATGGTCATTTCATCACAACATGGAAACTAAAAGATCACTTTTGGTTTGAGAATTTATTTGATGGCAAAATCCACATGGATGTTTGTGGACATAATTGTTTTGTTATGATTACATTTTGTTTTGATATAAGAAATTAAATGGATTTTTATAGTAGAAATGTATGGTGGCTCTGTCCGTCATTTGAAGAAGTTGCTGGGAAAAAACAGTATGAAAAATGCTAAAATCTAAATACTGACTAAGCTATCCAAAAGTCCAAAATAAAAGCATTAAGGTATGACAACTTCTTTGTTTGAATGTTGTTTCAGAAAGTTTCAATATTTATTTTAGCACAAAGTGTCATCTTAATGATCAATATAATCTGTTTTAAAATATAAAATGATTGGAATGTACATTCATAACAATGTTAATTAAACAATAGTGTCTCGTTTACGTTAAACCCAATGAACTAGTGTTTTTCAGTTCCCTTTGTGTCTCTGGACACTCAACAATAGATATTACAACAAAAAAGATCTATACAAAGGCAAGCAAAACATTTTCAACAATATCTGAGCAAGAAAAAGCAGTTCATGGTTTTCTTCATTTGTCACTTTCAAAACGTCACTGTAATTTGTGACAGAAAGTGTTGTCAAAGTAAAAAAGAAAAAAGCATTCAACATATGAACATGACACAGTGTCATGTTCTTTTGAGCTGCAAACCACACATTTAAAATGGTGTGTCTTTGAAAAGCTTACATTTGGGTTTTCAGTCTTTGCATATTTAAGTACATTAAGACAAAACTTGTATAAAACAAAAATATAACTTCTGACAAAGGAGTGATTATGGCTGACTTGTCCAATGTAATACTAAAGGCACACAGCTGACACAACATAAAACATTTGACACTGTTTTGGCTTTGCTAGCATTTCTATCCCCTTATCAAAGACGAAAAGAAATTAAGAAAAAGTAATAAGCCGAACGAATAGGCCCTCAAAACGGATTGTATACAAACTGACTGATTGAACTGAATGTGTCAAAATGTTTTAAAACAGTGTCTTAGCATCCCCAGCAGCAGAATTGACGTCTTTCGTGCTAAGATTTGCCTTTGTAGTAAACAAATCAGTCTTGGAGTTGGAGACAAGGAAGCAGTTTTTCTGCTGTGCGGTCCCATAGCCTGTTCAGTTCTTAAGACCTTTAGCTCATGGGGTATGAGAATGACTGTTGTGTCTCTGCAATGATTCCTTTTTCCTTAAAGTGGCTTAAAAGGGTCTCCATAAATAAATAAATTACCCAGCGAAACAAGGCTTTTGAGGTGTCCTGTGATCTGCCGCCTCATGTTGCATATGGACCACCAGAAAGCACAGGAAGGAAGAGGGTTACGAGCAGGATAAGGCAGGGCAGGTGCTATAAGTTTCTTTAAGGTATTTTAGAGTCTTTTCCAACCATTCCGGATCAGTGCGTCAGCTCGGAGGAAGGGCTGGTTTCGTAGATCTGTGAGTATGCAGGGAGACAGGGGGACACACATGTTAGAAAACCTGTATAAAAAGTTAAAATTAAAACATCTGAAAAATAAAATTGCAATGTATTAAATATTTCCTTAGTTACAAGTATGCAAATGAAGTTTAGAATAGTCATTGTGGCACCCCCACAACACATCAGTCAGTGGTTTTGGGAATGCCATAATAATTACTAAGTTTGGTAAACAGGCTCTATGTTTACAATTTGTCTGAAGCCTGTTCACCAAAATGCAGCTTTTACATTGACGACAAAACATGGATGACAAGTGAGAAGGAGACACCACACAACATGCAACATAAAAGATACAGGGATGATAATAATAATGACGAAGATGATGGCGATGATAATGAAAAACAGCAAATGCATTTAACAATTTGTTATTCTTGTGGAGCCATATAAGTGTCATTAATATAAAACAATAATTTAAATATGCCTGTTGGAAGATGCATATTCATAATAATTTTAAATAATTTTGCAATTGTTACCTAGAAGCCATATTGTAGGCATCACAATCTACATAGATTAAATAATTGTTATGATTTGAGCAATAAAAATACTTGTTAACCCGTAATTTTTGTTGAATAATTAAACTGTTAGAAAAATGTGTCATTTGTGTATATCTGTGCATTTCATTTTTGATAGAATGTCACTTTTTGATGACACAGTGGTATTGCTACTTTTTGTAATTTCTTGTTTTTCATGTTCTGTTTTTCTTTCACAAACGAGAACTTTACCAAAGGAAAACTATGAAAAATAGTTACCAAAATGACTATTACAGATAAATATTATAATCAGTAATTAAAAAAATAACAAAAAAATGTGACAACCAGTCATATGAGTTTTAAGATGGATGAAATTCTTAAATAAACAAAGTTTATTATTTATGTATACTGTTTTCAAATGTTGTTTTAGCATTGTATTGAAAATATGTGTAAGTCGTTGTTTTTTATTGCAAGCAGTAGCTGAAGCTGACATAACTGTAGCAGCAGACGAGAGCTGGAACGGCAAAGCAAGAGGCCAAGGTTCAGCCAAGCTTTTGCCTTTCTTACCCTCTCTTAGGAGTGGAAAAAACTGTAATTGATCTTCTTATGAGCTGGAGGGGTTGAAACAAACAGTGGTGGATGAAGAAAGTGAATTATTAGTGGGAAACACCAACAATGTATAGGTTAGTCTCAAAGTCACCATAATATAGCCAAACTTCTTTCAACATTTAATATAACTGCCTCTATTTAATTTATACTCTCTTATATTCAGATTGTAATATAAGAATATTTCTAAAGTCACATGCTGTGATTGACTTTGTTCAAAGACGTTTGGCTTTTTCCAATATTAAAACAGATGTGATCAGAAGTGACAGCCCCAGTTAGTTGACAGTAGATATAGGATGTGTTTGGATGTCTTAAGGGGATCATGCGGCATGCACAGGGGTCAGGAGGCATACTGATCCTGGACAACCTTGGTATAGGGGACAGGGCTAGCAGTTGGCGTCGTCACAGAGGTTGGCTTCACAGAAGAACCGTGAGCCGCGTTTAGCAGTGCGGGCTGTGAAGGGCACGCTCTTCAGTACTGGGGGGAGGAGGGGGGAGGAGAGAGAACAGGTCACATCTAAGACAATGCATTCAGGATTTGTGGTGCACCTTTATAGTCATAATTACACTGAAAGAAGAAATACTTCTTTCTATGTTATTCTATTTTATATTAAACTCTTATATACTACTTATTACTGCTGAACTTTATATTGTGTACATTTAAAAGGGCATTTGATGCTTGACTGGCTGTACATTTCATGAAGTGAACATTGCAGCTGTGGTTACAGATGACTCGTCATGGAACAACTAATGAATGCTGTGCTCCAGATGTGCTGGTGTCTGGACCACATAGCACAAAGTGCACTGCAGTGGAGCAGAGCAGTGAATAACTACAGTCATTTTTGGTCTGCGCCTCAAGGGGCTCTTGTTTGCCACATGAGGCGACTTAAGGGTCCTGCTTGTCCCACCTGTGATGATGTCCTCTATAGTGCCATCTTTCCCCTCATAAACAGGTCTGTGGTCTTTGGCCTGACGCCTGCGGAGCTCTGCAATGAGCTCCTGCTGCTGATGCCTCTTCTTCTGAGCTTGGACCTGACCAGCAGAGGGCAGTCCAGTCATTTAACACACCTATGACATGCTCTAGTGCTTATGTGATTTGGTTTTGTTGTACCTTAGGGTCTTGCTCTTTAGCTTCTTGAGCAAGTAACTTCTCCCGCATGGCTTCTTCCTGCTTTTTTCTCTGTTCATTCTCCTCCACTGCATCCTGTCAGGAAAGGATAAGGAGGGTCAGCAGCATGTCAAATTAAAATGCTATTATGTAATGAGGGAGAAATACACCGAAAGACATTTAAAAGCATCTCTAGATACCTTCATGTTTTAATTTTTGAAATCTATGCACTGTACATTGACTTAAGTGGGTCTCATAAATCTTGAGTGAGAACAATCTAAGGAAACGTGCAGTGTCGGGGCAGGGTGGAGGCAGGACTGGGGCAGAGACCAGTCTAAACACCGCAGCTGCTCCACCGTAAGACCCAGCTGGCCCTTCCTGTTTTTTGGCCGCTGACTATGACCATGTCCTGCTTTGGCCTACTGTGCTTCCAATGACACATCCAAGTTGCAACAACAAGAACCACTGAAACAACTAAAATGCTAAGTTTCAACTATAAATTAAGTAAATCAGTCCTTACCTTGTACGCTTTGATAAACCTCACAAACACAGGGAAAAACACAGAGGGCGGAGTCGTCTTGGCACTCTCTCCAAAGTAGTTTACCACATTGTTGAAGGCTTCCTAGAATAGAGCAGAAGACAGCGTCAGGGTGGGAGCCAGTTTGTAAATACTGTCAATTCAGAAGTTACTATTCTTTATTACAGATTACAGATGTGCAGCTGCATTTAGGTTTTTGCCCAGTGTTTTATAATATCCAGTTTTTGACAAGTGTTTTTTTTTTTTTTTTTTTTTTTTTGAGAGAAAAGTGTGTAGTTATACTTAATGGCTTATAATACCTCTGCTGTCTTGGCATCCTTCTGCAATTTATCCAGCTGTGTGTCACTGGACTGGAGAAATCCTTTGAGGACAGAGTGATCATGAAGACTACACTCTCTTCTTATAAGATCCATGCCTTTTCCTAACTCCCGGACATCAAGAAGAACATTCTCCAAGGAAACTGCAAGAACAATGGCAGATGTACACAACAAAAAGCCATTACCAATATCTAATGAAAGCTTACTTCTCCTTTCACTCAGTGCTCACCTGCTGCCGCTTTATCAACAAAGTGCAATTCGTTGTAGAAATTTGCCAGTTCTGGATATTTTTCTTTTACAATGAGTGCTATGTAGTGTAGCAATGTCATTTTTCTATCAGTAGACTTAGTGTCCAATAGCTGCAACAAAAGAATGAAATTTGACCTGAAGTTAGTGAAAGCTGTGCAAAAGGAAATAGGGTATTGCTTTTGTGCTTCATTGTATCTCACCAGATCTAGACTTTGCAATTTGAAACCATAAACACTCCCTCGTTTGCTGCTGTTCATGTAGTTTCCCAAAGCCAGGATTATCTGTGGTAAATAAACAAATAGCTCATAAGCATTAATAATAATGACAAAGCAAATACTAGATTAATACAACTTGTACCTCAAGCATTCTTTTCAACTTAGGTGCCGATTTCACAGAGCCTGACGCGGCAATGATTGCATTCAACTGTGGCGTAAGCATGTTTACACTGTCTGCAAAGTTCCCAACAAACGTGATTATATTCATTCTCTGTGTGAGTCTCTCAATCTTGCTGAATAAAAGCATGAAGCGATCCTCCTCGGCCAGCTGGTCCAGTGGCCTTCGTTCACGTTCGTACTGTCTCAATACTTTGACCTCTGCTTCCGTGGGTAGAAAACGCATCAAACACTCCACAAAATCGACCGGTAATGCCTTGAGGTCAAACCTGAACAGACAAAATTAAGATGAAGAGCAGAATCAAATAGATTTTATACATGTGCTTGGTAAATTCATACTTCTCTATGGCTTTACAAATCTCCTCAGTCGTCTTGTTGGCCTTTCTTAATGTAATAGCAAGGTTTTTGGAGCGATTTGCATCCAACAGTGTGACTTTGTTTTGGGCCTTCTGGGCTACTTTACCCTTTGTGCAAGAAAGATCCACAATAGGACCCTGAGCTCTTGTTTTGAACAGCTCCTCAAACCTCTCCAGGTCAAGCTCCTAAACAGAACAGCACAATGAATGATTCTGTCATGAGCTATTGAAGGGAAAAACGTTGTGATCATTTCACCTCAAGAACACGTTCGTCATCTATTTCATTGAAGACTGTGCCATTGATTTGATTGGGCTTGAGGGCAGTCCAGTTAAACACTGGGAGCCGGAACTTTGTTTTAATTGGTTTCTTTATCTTGATTGCTTTGAAGAAAAACATAAACGTCTTTAATAAACACTTATAATATCAGAATAGTGTGCTTTTCCTCCGCTATTCTTTTTGTTACCTGATAAACCAGTGCTGAATATGACAGAGGGAGAGGTTCCAGGCAAAGGAGGAGCAAGTGGTGGAGGTGGTGGAGGAGGCACTGGAGCAGGTCCTAGAATGTAAAATAACAGATACATACATGATCAGATCAATACAAACAGAAAAGACAAAACAATAAAAACTTGTGTAGAGTGCTTTTTAACATGTGCACATACAGGAAACTGTTTATTTCCTTTTCCTGTCTAGGCTAAATAAACCTGCCATGACCTGGCACCTTTTTGACGTAGATGAAGAAAAAAAAGAGCTGAAATAGCCTCATTACGAGGTACAGTGTAGCTGGATTTCTCACCAGTGTGTCACCAGACATGATGAAATGACTCATGTGCTTTACCTGCTGCAGTGGGTAGTGGAGGAGGGGGAGGTGGTGGAGGAGGTGGTGGAGGAGGAGCTTCACTGGCCGGTGGTAGACTCAGGTCTGGACCTCCTGGTTCAGTCAAGGGCACTGTGGAGCCCAGAGACAGCTGTCCGATATTTCCCAGAGAAATGGCAGCAGGTCCCACTCCCAGTGGCTCAATGGAGATGTCTCCATCAGGTTTCTTGTGCAGGCGGATGGTGCCCTGCTGCTCCAGTTCCAGCAGACGCCTCTCAATGTTAAAGTGTCTTTGAAAGGCGGCATCTTTCTCTTTAATCACTCTCCTCAGGGTGTTGACCTGGGTGTTGGTGAACTCATACGTCTCCTGCACAGTCACCAGGGGGGATAAAGAGCAAAAGACAATGACAAAAAAGCTAGAGAAACATCCTGTTTCCTCCTGACCTGGTTTGCAATTTAGCAAAACATCTGAACCTGATCTGAGCGTCACAAATGTAAAGCTGGGAAACAATAGCTCCTCCCCGGAGATACAAAACTCACCCGCACTGCCTGGAGTTCCTTATCCTTTAGAATAAGCACCTTTTCCAGGTCAGCTACCTTCATCATTGTCTCATTTTCCACCTCCAGAAGCTTCTCTGTCACCTACAAAAAAGATACAAAAGAGATAGGAATTCATCTGCACCGTTCGCATCTCTCCTAGATGCACTCTCACTCTTCTCTATACACAGCATCATCAATACGAAATAGGATATGATGAGAGGCATGACACAGCATACGGATGAGATTGTCTCTGCTTGGGAATGTATTTTAAATACATGTTTTAAAGAATTCACATGAATTCCAGGCCTCCCCCTCCTTCATTCCTGAGTCTTGAGAGAGGAGTTTGTTTTGAAATTCTTCAAATGATGTCAGGCCTGCCTACGACCTCTTCATGTGAAGAATTTCTATCCAAAGACGTGTGGGTTACAAGGGCAACTCCCAGAAAGAATGAGACCACATGAACAATGTAAAGATTGTTACATTATTTAAATTAAACAGCTCAATGAGTAGCAGAAAGGAGTACAGTAAATAGTAGGTAGAAAGTGTTTTATAGCTGAAGCAGAGCTATGAAGCCTCTGAAACCATAAACAGTGCAGGTGCACAGAGTGGGTGTGGTCTTACATGGGACAGATGCTCCTCCAGCTCCTCCACTTTTTCAAGAGCTGCATTCTTTGTCTCTGCATCTTCCAGCAGACCTCCCACGTCAAACACATTATCCAGGTAAGCTTGAATCTGCACTGAGAGCTTGTCACTCTCTGTATGCTTACATTTCTGGGGGGGAGGGGGGGGTTAATTAGTTAAATTAAGCATGAATCCAGAGGAAACTGAATATTTTCTCACCTCTAAGTAATCATCCAGTCCTAATTTGGTGAATTCAAACTGCAGATGAACCCTAAAGTTCATGTCCTCCACAGAGTGAACTACAATATTGATAAACTGCATACACGCGACCTAAAAGAAATGCAGACTTCCAAGTTATTTAAGTTTTCATAAAGTAAATTCTTTAGACTTTAAATGTAAGATGATTACCATGAAATCAATGTTTCCCTCTTCTCCACGAAAATAATCCATCAGTCGCTCAAAGCGATGCTTTTCTTTACACACCTACAATGTAAAAAAACATTAGTATATTATATGTTAGTAAAATGGAACTTACAGTGCTTAAAAATCCCATCCAATCGATTCAATAAACAAGATAAATCAAACCATAAAAATCAGCATATACTTTCTAGAGAAACATTTGCTTGGCAAAGTCAAATGCTAATGCATTGATCTGCCTTTTAAAAATCTTTTGCTATGCAGAAAAATAATGCTTTTGACTTTTGAGCAGAATTTTGGTATGTCTCAGGGACAAAAGGCAGCAGGATAATTTTCTTGTTCCGGTGTTTTTGACAAGGTCAGCAGAAACTGTGAGCAGAATTTGGTGCTTCACTGGTTTCCATCAGGGACTTGATCCTTATCATTGTTCAAGGTTGGCTCACATCTGGAGTCTTAATGAGCCCAGTGACCTTAGAGAGACCACTGTGTGGCTCCGCTTTTAGCAAAGTTTTAGCTCTACCACAGTACTTGCAAAACACATGATAATAAAAGTGTTTAGTCTAGCATAATCAAACTGAAAATATATCAAATTAAAATGTACCTCTTTAAAGTTGTCAAATGCCGAAAGGATGATTTCATGTCCACCTCGAACCAAACACACAGCAGCCAAAAGTTCAAGGACTAAAGCTTTTGTTCTGAAAGAAAAATATTTTCAAATTTTAATAATTACATGTTATTAAATGCACTTGGTCAAATATGTGATTATTTCTGTCTTACAAAAATACAAGAAAATGTGCATTAATACAAAGTATTTATTCCAACATAAAGGGCATCTCTGACACTTTTTATTCTTTTTATTTAATAAACTGTTTTGAAGAATGGAAAATAAAATTGCACTTAGTATGGTTCTTAAGGCTTCTAATTCCTTATGAAGTGATCAGTGCCTGTGGTTTTTCACCAATCTCTCTTTAGTAAACATTCCTCTAAGCCCCACCCACTCGCCTCTGATCCCTGAGTTCAGAGGAGCTCCATGCAGAAAGAAAAGCATATCATATGAAGTGGCTGCAGGGTTTCCCCTTTGTTTGACCCAGCCCAGTGTCCATAAGGAGAGTGGCTCAGTAGCTCCTACCTCGAGTTCTTGTTGTTCAGGCTCAGAGCGATTTCATTGACTGCATGTGCATGGGACATCACCATATTGAAGCCATACTGTGAGGAGAGATAACCGGATGTGCTCAGAAACAGAAACAGACACATTTCATTCATAGAACATGATGTGTTGATGAACTTTGTACTCAAATTCATAGTGTGACACAATTGTTTTATTTGTTTGATCTCTATAAATACTTAAAAATCTATTACTAATAATCACACAAAAACGTATACTTCATTACTAAAGAAAAGGCTTGATATGAATTTTGATACCATAAATACTAGAAAATAAACTCAACACAACAGCTTATTTAATTTTAGTATAGTGTCTAATACCAGTTCAATACAAAAATGATTAGAAAACCACAGTTGTCTTAAGTTAAAGTTATCAAAAATAAATGAAAATATCTGCCAATACCAGTAAAAATTACTTATCAAGTCCCCCAAGATAGCAAATGAGCAATCTAGCAAAAGACCAGACAACTAAAATAAAGCATACAACATGAATTAAAAAATGTACTCGATAGGTTACATTTTAATTAGCTTATACGGTAGATGTTAAAACTAAAGAAGAGATTATAAATTATTTAAATAGATAAATAATCAAACACATTTAGTGGTTATTTCCTAACTAAAAAGATAAACAAATATATATACATTGTTTCCATTTTTATAAAGTGTGTCTGATATGATTCAGGAATATTCTTTGATTCTCAAGTTGGGTTCCCTTTTGTAGTAAAAATACACATTTTATTTTACAGCCCTTAACAGTTGTTTGGAAGATCTAGTAGTATATATTATAGTTTTTGTTTTAGTGATAGGTTTAAATTCTTAGTCACAACCCCAATAAAACAAGAAACTCAATAATATTCAGTACTATGCCATTTTGTTCTGTATATTGATCAATATATTTGAGAGTGATGTAGTGTTTTTATACCTGGTAGTTCATGATGGCTCGTAAACACATGATACACACGTGCACGTCATCTTTTTGGCTCACGAGGCGCGAGTTCTTGATGGTTTTGCTGTTTGAAACCGAGCCATAGCTGCAACACATGGAACTAGTTAATCCCTGATAAAGAAGCATGAACTGGGGGACTTCTTTAACTTCTGTGTGATTTATTTCTTTGACTTAAGTTTGAAAAAGTGTTTTTGAAATGTGACACAGAAGGTTGCAGGAGAAAGGGAAAGAATGAGGCCTGACAGAAAAATCATAGATGGTTTTTGAGGTTACAGATGCATGATGGGAAAAGGTTGGCTTTTGCTGCTGTCAACAGAACCAGCTCTGTGCAAACACCCACTCTGTGTAGTTGTGCAGTAGCAAAGTCATCAAGTGAATTTAAAAACACTGTGTAAAACTGTTTTTCTGGTAGCATGTGACAGAGTGCATTTTATAGTTCATTGATTTACTATGGTCTGCTACATTACCTTACATGGACCTTTTTTGTGAAGTAATGTATGTAATCTATATTTTCAGTTTTTTTATTTTTATTAATCTCTGAATATTTCTAAAAACTAACCAGAACATTCAGAACATAATTTACAAAAAAAACAACATGTTCTAATTAAAACACATTTTAGCTCATATCTAGTGTCACGTTAGTTACTTTTTCTGACTAAAAGCCTTTTCTTCTCGTTGGTCTTGATGAACCAATCATTGCAATTAATTAAAAACTTGTTTCAGCCATATACTGTATCTGAGGAAATATCTTTTTTTTTTTTTTTTTTTTTTTAATAGTTAATCAAAATAACCAAAAACTTGGGTGGAGATATACACAACAGGGAATTGTTAAAAGTCTTCTCAATCAATTATGATGAATATTTGTAAGCCTATTATTTGGACTTTCAGATGAACAGCCATAGTTGTTGAACTTGCACATCAAACACCCCACGCATAAAGCAGATAGATAGATAATAAACCGTAGTCATAGTACTTTGGTCTTTATATTAGCATATAATCCTATTTTCATAGATTCTTGTTCAAATGTGGTTTAGACACTATAATTTTAGTATTGATTTGTATCTGGTTTTCTTTCCTGACGAGGTAGAAAACACTAAAACAGACCTATTACCAGCAAACCATTGGCTGTAATTTCAGAGTTTTTATTTCCAAGCCAAATTTCACAGTATCTTGTGCATGTAAAAGATAAGATAACAAGATTTGGGCTTGCCCAACATATGCTACACTTCACAGCTGGCTTTCATCTCTCACATCTGGAGGAGCATTTACCAAAAGCATCCCGAGCAAAAGGTCACAGACTTCCATTTCTATCTGTGATGCAGGCCAGTGCTTTCATTGAATTTGTATAGAGCGAGTGGACTTGAGGTCAGGACAGGGGTCATTGCTGCCATGTCAGACATATAATTGCTCAAACTGTCATGGACGTTGAATAGCATGAAAGTATGAAGCATGCAAGTTTAGCAGAGCACACAAAAATGCGCCTGTTTACGAGCAGAATAGAGCTTTGCAGATACGTACCGAAGAACAGACTGACGGGCCGAGCGCACCAGAGTGTTGCAAAAGGGCGGAGTGCTTGTATTGTGCAGGTCTTCAATTGACCTGCTCCATGATCTAGACTTGTCCAAAAAGCCATCATCCACGCCATTCTCCAGCCCCTCAAAATCCAACCTGCGTGGCCACAAACAAGGAAGCCAAAACGGAGGCACCAGCAAAGAGGAGAGGCAAGAGGAAAGTTAGTTTGTAGCAGCTTGCATAGGGTTATTATCACAACTGTCTTCAAGCTGCAGCATCACTCAAGCAACATACTGAAAACATCTGCATGGCATCACACCACAGTTACAAACATTACAGCTTATACAGAAAAGGCCCAGAGCGCAATTTAGATGTACAAGCAGCTCATTAGACAGATTTTCAGAAAGCAACAAGCGACCAAGCCTTTAAAAAAAAATAAGCCCAAAACAAGTGGCTCAATCTCTTCAACAAAAAGCTATTAATAGTAGCAATTAATTAAACATTATGTGTCACACTGTTGTTGACTTTGACATATTTTTCTTTGTATTTGTAGCTTTAATAGACTTTAAAACATGAAAATCAGTTAAGAGTGGGTATGTTTTTTTTTTTAATCATAGCTGAAAAACTGCCTAAAAACACAATTTTTTTACGCAAAAGTGCCTGTCAGGAATAAAACTAATAAAATCGCAACTCCCGACAGTCAAAATTCACACAATTCACAAGTGACTTTTCAAGATAAGAAGCCCAAAGTCGCCATACAGACGAGGACATGGCAACTTTGTGTAAATCCTGCAGCTGTGTCGAAGGCCCATCCCACATCCTCATAGGAAAGGCAGGTCTGGGTAAGTGTACTTTATGTGTGTGTTTTTGGACAAGGACACTCACATGACAGCACACTGGGCAAAGGAGAGGTACTCCACCAGGATGTCCAGGCCCCGGTTCTCGTCGTTGAGGAACTCCCTGACCCACCTGTGACACACAGAGGAGACAGATTTGTGAGCAGGAAATCCGTGACTTTGCTCTACGTGACCTACATCGTTCTGGTGGACAGCGTTGTTAAAAAATGATCTAAATTTTAAAAAAGACAGATGATCTTCCTTGGATTCTGTCTCATATTATTTTTAGTTTTTAATTCTTTTTTATACCAGGCATGTTGTTTTGGATGTTTTTTTTTCATTTAGTTTGTGGTAACGAACAACAAAGACTGTTTTTTTGTTTTGTTTTATTTTTGTTTTTTTTGCCGAGTGTCGTTTCTGGTGCTAATTGATAGACCAGTCCGTTAATTTAAAGTCTATAAATAAATACTGTTAATTCCCAAAAACACTAACAGTGAAGTGTATAAAGTTGTATGTGCACCAAGGCTAGTGTTTTGAGTTCCTTCTGGTGCGTGTGATCCTCTGAAGATATATTTTTTGGGTTATTTTACATTATCTTTTTTAGAATTATAGTTGTAGTGCATACAAAGCAGAACCAGAGCATATTATCTGCCTTTTGATATTGTTCAAGCATTTATTCACTCTTTTGTAGAGCTGGAGAATTAATCAAAAAACTGAATATGAAGATTGTGTTCATGTTCATTAAAGATATTTTTTATTAGTTTTTGAAAAGGTTAAACAAAACTGAAACAAAATGCACTCTATTGTTTTGACACATGGACAAGTACATTTTTTGGTGTATTTTGTCTAATGTCCTTTCTGCCACCACTTATCCTTGTGCAAGCAGCAAGGACATCAGAAAACGTAGTTGAATTGGTCACATTTTCATGTCTCTAACTTTACTGTTATTCCTGAATAAAGCAGAAATAAGTTGCAAAAGTAACTTTTGTGTCTAATACAAAACAAAGTCCTCAACAACATAGCTTATTAATTATCATCTCCAACAACACAACACTATTTGTCCGGGATTGGATCCAGGACATAACTTCTCAATGGCTGTTTATATATTTGTAGTTTTAATTGATAAAATACAAGCGTAATTAATGATTTAAAGCTAAACTAAATGTGTGGTCTTGCTTATGTTTCCAGGTTTGTGTGAGAGTGGAGATTTCACATCTGATATACATTTTGTCTAAATCTGTGAAAACAAGAAACAGACTTATAATAAGCTGCAGTTGGCTTTTAGGGCAACATTGAAGGAGGTCTTTTTTTTGTGTGTGTATGAAGAAGAGTTTCAAATTTCCTTGCAATCCTCTTCTTGGGAGTAGAAACATCTCCAAACAAAGAAATTCCCATTGCAACGGTAGAAAGAATGCGGCACAATATATGATTAGTAGTGCTTAAGTCCTCAGAGTCAACAGTGAGTAATCTGCCTCTCCACCCAAGCCTATTCACCCACTTTATTTCTCTCACTTTTGGAAGGACGGAGATTGGGGTAGAAGGTTCTCAAAATAGTAACAGACGACGTGCAAGCAAATCAGACAGGAAAGCAATCAGGGGCTCAGATCAGGAGGCACAGACAGGAGAGAGGAGGTGGACAAAGAACTGCAACAGGAGAAAAAGGAGGGGGGGGGGCTTTTCCGGTCTACCACCCCACCGCCTCCTGCATTTCTCCGCTTTCTACTGCCTGCAATGCTTCACTTTTTTCCCCCCAAGTTTTCCCCTATTTTTCCCCAACTGGTTGCTATTTCAGATTTCTTGGCAAACCCGGCCCCAGAAATAACACGACAGAAAAGACCCAGGCGCGTACAATAAAGCAGCATCTGTTACACTTAATTCTAAAGGGTTTGGAAAAATAGTGTGCCTACATTGTGTTTTTATAGTTTTATATGAAAAGTACAAGGAATGTTTTGAGAATGTAGTACTATACTTTGAAATTGAGTAGAGGTTGATAGAAACTTGAGAACTTAACTTTTTCTATAGTTAAATAAGTTCATCTCAAAAAGGTTTTGTTTTTTTTTTTTTTTGTAAAAACAAATAAACAAACAAAAAACTGTACAAACCAATTTGTTCTTTTCCTTTTAAACATTAATATTTTCAAACTTGTAAAAAAAAGTGCCATGTAAGTCACTATTTGATTCTTTAGGATGACAGCTAATGCTGTCATTCAAGCTGTCATTCTGCAGCAGCCAAAAATCTCTGAATGTGAAACTAGTAATGTGTCAAAGGAATAAGTTATTCATATTGTTTTGTCTTTAATGAGCTCTAATGGTAAAAGTGGAATTAGATATACAAACTTGGATGATTTGTCTGGAAAGTTTGTCAAAAACGTCACTGTTACGAAGCATAAAAAAGACAAAAGTTTGGACTGAGTTTAACACTGCTGAGGCTGGCTTCCTGTCCTTCTGGCATACACAACAAAGCTTCCTGCTCGGTGTGTTCGGGGGATGTGTACAAGGCACTACAATGGCTACCATCTGGGCATTACACGGCTGCTCTATGAAGTGGAGCTGGCAAGGCAGAACAATGGAGGAACACTGGGCACCAAATGTGTCCCCGCGGCAACAGTGAAGGTGAAGAAGAGGTGATTCTTTACACATAAAAACAGTAGTTTTCCTTCAACAAAACTTACTCAAAATGCAATTTACACTAAAGGTAATTAGTACAGTGGTACCAATTAAACTTTATTCACATCAAGATCAAATAAAAACTGTGAATGTTGTTTTTATCATTATTTCCAAAGATCTTTCCTCTTCTCTCGGCAAAAGCATGTTGTCTGGCACAAAGTTCAGACTTTGGATAAATAAATGTGACTATTTTTGTGTCACAATGTTTTGGTTAGAAGCTTGTCTAATAGTTTATTTTCACAAACTTCATGTTCTTCAGGCCAGTTTGTGGGCAAATATGGACAAGATTTGATGCCATATCACGTATGTGCATATAGTATTTGTTTCGATTCAGATTTAGCTTAAGTAACTTTTATTGTAAAAGTCAAATTTGTAACTGTGATACTGTTAGTTCAGTAAGAGGGCATTAATTAAGTCGTAGTAAATTATACTTGCCAAATTGTAGCAACAACATTACGCTTGCAGTGTACCATTTTATATTTATGATTCTTAATTTAGAAGATATTTTAAAGCAATATGTGCAGAACATTTGAAACTTTGTTGTTTATAACATGTGCTATGCAAATTCATTTGGGCTGTTAGTAAATCTTCACAATTCACAATTTATCTTTATGAATGAACACATGTTATGTAAATACCCAATGTGGTTGGTCCTCAGAGATATCTCCAGCTCCCTCAGGACTTTGGTCGACTCCTGCACTCGCCTCCGAAACTTCTGCACAGTTCAACACAGTGGAGCAGTGTTAAAGTTATAATCCAGATGTTCATTGGGGAGACATTGAGTTTGTCTTGCCATACCTTTCGCGTGACGCCAGGGTCTAAGTATCCTCGAAGTTTCTGGATGTACGTGTGAGGAGGATTTTTGACTTGGAATCTCTCCTAGAGCACAGATAAAAAAGTTAGTATACAAAAGTGAATGTTCACGATTGACAGGCTGGATGTATCAGTGACTTGGACTGACACACGATACAAACTTTGTACTTAACTGTAAACAATTTTTTCATGCATTTGTGTATATTATCATTCATTCATTCATTCATCCATTCATTTTCTAAACCTTCTCCCTGTTTGGGGTCGGGCGTGACTGGAGCCTGTCCCAGTGACTTTGGGTCTTCGGTGGAGGAACAGAGACAAACAAGACAATCCTTGAGTCATTCACACTCTCATTCATTCAACAAGGAACTTTTACAGTTTTGACAATTGACCTTTACATGGAGTGGATGTGGAGAACATGCAAACTTCACCCAGAAAGATAATGAGATGTTGATTTGGTCCAACCCAAACTTGACCCACAATCTCCTTAAATGTGCCACCTCTGTGTACACATTTTTGAGCTCACCTGATCACAGATGAGATCCCACTTCTTCTCGTTGTCATACTGTCGAAGAAGGCGGGCTTTATCAGGAGGCAAGTTCATAGAATTCTGAAAAACACCAAAACATTTTGTCATGAAACATTCTTTTAAATGTTTGTCAGAATCAGACACAATTGGCTCAGTGCAGTTGTCTCAAAATACTACATCCTGTACACACAACCTGACAATGATTTTCAATGATGTTTAAAACAGTTTAAAACAAATAAATACTGTTTTGATCAGACAGTTGTGGTGAATGTTACAGAAAACATGTTAAAGACTTTACATATTAGAGGAATATTTCACCAGAGAATACTTGTGTGTTTAAAAAGAGACATGATTGTGTCTAAACGCTAACAGGAAGTGGTCGTATGTACAGAAGTTAGCATTTTTGAACGTACGCAAGCCAACTGAAGTTCCGTGCACACAGCCAATTTGATACTAAAACTAGAATTGAAACTAATTTGAGCAAGTAATAGAACAAGATTTTTTCAACTTTTTAACAGGATAATTATGAGCTTTTTCAGAACAAGAATAGAGCTCAGGATTGTGACAGAAGAATTTTTTAAATACTAAAATATGAAAGTTCCATCTAAGCTCTAAAAGATCACAATATTTGTCTTATTTTGTGTTGAAAATGTTATTTTAATTGTCACTGCAATATTGACAATGGTGTCAATGTCGGTTTTGATACTTCAGCAGCACTATGAAAACACCATTCTGATCAAGCATTTTAGGTATTTATACACTTTTGCATCATGGCCTCAAGTGACTAAGACACAACACACAACATTTTTTAATAGTCTAGTGGCGTCAACCGCAGAGCACAGACACAACTGAGAGGACTCGAAGCGTGACCTCACTTCCTGTGTTGACTCTTTGCATCCTGTCGCAGGAGGTGATCCGCATCTCCTTTGTGAACTTACGTGTCAGCTCTTGTTTAGGCAACAGTTTGTCTCAACCACTGCGACCGCAATCAATAAACAACTGGTATCTAAGTGACCAATTCGACACTAAACTCAAGTAATAAAAGCAACGACTTCAAATAAATACTTCTTCTGTCACTGAAGCTATAAATATGATCAAACATGTAAACAGTAACTTCCTTTATTGAGTTGTGAGTGGGTAACAACTGCTACTAAAAAAAATGTAATATTTGCTAGTAATAATTAACTTTTACAATAATACTCACTTTATGTAGTAAGTAATAACTACACAAGCCAAAGATACACAAACCACAATGCACTACAAAGCAAAACTGAAACTATATTTTCAATATATACTATTTAATATTTGTTTTGCAATTAGAACACATCTCACTGACTAAAAAAGCCCAAAACCGTCTCCCCTGTGACATGAAACATACATACATGAGAAAATACATAAGTTATAAATGGAATCAGACTGTTTTATTCATTTGTGTTTTCTTCACTCTGCTCTAAATGCATCTCTCTGTCAATAATCACAATGAATCACGAGTAAGTTGATGATTTAATGATACAATGTTTTTTTATGATTACATTTTACTCCATTGTTTTTTAGATTGGAAACGTCGTTGAATTTAGGAAAGTTTGAAACAGCTTGAAATGTTCCAATCTTAGAAGTACAAAGTATTAATTTATTGTTTTTTAAATATTCAAGTTATTATTCAAGTTGTAATTATTTCTACATTTGTGCTCCAGCATCTCACCAACCACATTTACACTTTCAAAATGAACATATGGAACATATTATTTGAATTTTTTGTTATGAAAACTAAAGTTGAAAATATATATTATTATAGCATTTGTTACTGGGGTTTGAGTTTAATCTAACAGGAAAACTTTCCAATATACTACACTGAAGGTGTTTACAATATATTTTATCTTAGAAAGGAGTGAAAGCTCATCATACTATGAATAGCACAAGTGTGGATCATAAGTACTGTACCACATATTTTTATTTATTTGCGGATTTATGGTTGTTTTTATTGCTTTGACCCTCAGTGTTTTCTATAAGATCTCAGTTCTTAGCAAAGTCAATCAGGAAGTAGGTGAAGCAAAGGTTCCAAAGCGTCTGTCCCTCATAAATTATTATTATTATTTTTTTTTTTTTACAAACATTTAAAAGATTGTGGTTTGACTTAACTTATTTAAGTTGGTTGAGCAGAGCAGAACATTTACATTAGCCCTAAAATTGCTTTGAAAAAGGTAGGTTTTACTAAATTAACCCTTATTACCTACCTAGTTTTGTACTAGTGTCACTAGAACTATATGGGGCTCTGAAGAATGATATTTTACTGATAACATTGTATTTTCTACTGACATTTATCCAAGATTTTATATAGTTTTTACCTGGCTTTAAAGTGAAACTAAAGCTGAAAACATCAGTGTATGTAAAAATTTGCTGATTAAAAAAAAAAAAAAAAAAAAAAAAGATTCTTATCTGTGAAGCATCAGACGTAGACCCTAAGTCCAGTCAGTCTCTTTGTCTTCCACTCATGCATAACAAACTTGCACTGTTGCAAAAACAACCATTCTAGGAGTGGTTCACAAATTTATTCTAACAAAACATTATCCTTAACATGAAGAGGATCACTTTTACAGTCAAGGACACTGTTTGTGCCATATGCCATATAAGACCAGTGAGTATGTCTTCTTCTTGACAAGATTTGGGTAATTTAAGGCTACACTGGTCCAGTTAGGCTAATTGCATTTCTCTTTCTCCCACGGTGATACAATCAAGCACTTCCTGTATTTAGCTTGAACATAGTTACTCTTTCCCAATACTGAACAGAAACATTTAATTGGCCAAAATGTTGTTGTTGCCTCTGTGCCCACATACCGTCCCCTCTCTGTGGCCTCTTCTTGTTTGACCTGAGACTGGTTTGGGACAAAAGATTGAATGTGACGCTTTGTTTTGATTTGGTGCTGTGCCATTTCTGTCCTTTGACATTTGAGCCATGTTGTTGCTCTCATAGAAAATGGGCTCACAAAAGCTGGTGGTGGGCAGGGTTTGAGTTTGCCTCCTGGACCTGCGGAGAACAGGATCCACCAAACATGAAACGACACCAGACAAACTGGTTCTCATAGTGGCTGTATCAGGGGAATCACAGGTGGATGGAGAAGACAAGAGATAGTACAGTAGAACTAATAATTAGCTTAAATCTGCATTAACCCTTAATCATTCAGGCTGAATTAAGACTGAAACTGCTGAACCACCTGGAAGTATAAACAAATGACTGAGCTCTTTTTCGCAATTGTGTACTTTTTGCCCCTGATTTACTCCAATTGCAAAGGCTGAATAGAAATCATATTCTTAAAGATGGGGTAGCTGATTTTCACACTGCAAACACAAATTAGGTTTTATATCTGACAACGTTCTCTCATAAATCTTTCATGGTAATATTAACATGTATTCTTTTCTGGTTGCAATCATGGCTTATAAACTGGAGAGGATCACACAAGCTCAGCCAATCAGGGCGCTGTTTTTGGCTACCAAATAGAAATAACATTTTTAATTATTCAATTCATTCAGAGGTCTCGTTTGTTTTTGTCATGACATAATGGACTAATATTTGGTCTAAAGGAGGGCCTACTTATGCATGTTTCCAAAGAAAAGTTGTTAGATAGTTAGATCATTTCACTTTGTGCATCATTGGGGTTCATTCGATTCACAGCAGACTTTCCTAAATTTAACCAATCACTGCTTTTTGGTCATTTTGTCATATAGAGCATAAACATGTGTGTCAGTGATTGTTTGCTAATTAAATGGTACAATGTAATTTTCTAGGTTAATATAGACACAAGGTCAAAGGAGGAAAACACATACAGTCAGTTATCTCAACTCGGGTTGGTTCTGGCCAGTGGCGGATCTAGACATTTTTCTGTGGGGTGGCCAGGCAGGGGCCATGAATCTCATGAATCTTACAAGGGTGGCACAAAAATTGGTGGCCGGGGGGTCACAATACACACTTTGGCTCTTTGTATCATTAAAGTTTATGTGGATATTTCGTTTGTAGAATTATCTACAAAAAATTAATGCAAGCCAAAGTATGAACTTATAGTGGTTTAAAGTTAAGGTGCTGCTTACAGGAATACAAAGACACTTAATATAAACTTAAAAGGTGCCTATTCCAGTTAAGGTTTTTACATGAAAACAAAGACACTTGGGGGTGGCCAGAGGAGTGGCCAGCAGGTTAAGTTGATTTTTCACCTCCAGAGAGTAACACAGTGCACATTTAATTCCTTTTATTTTTTTGGATTGAAATGCCCCTTGAGATCTAAATTGTAAAAAAACAAAACAAATAAATAAATAAACAAACCTCAGTAGTGCAAAAAGCTTTCGTTTGGATGTTAAGGAGGCATGACGAGAGACGCGGCCCTGACATGAGAACTTAAGTCACACAGTAAAGCTTGAGTGTCTTGGGTCTGATCTTGGGTCTGTCATGGCTCTGTCCACACTTCACAGAGACTGGGGTATCTCCATCTGCCCCAAACCTGACAGCACCTAATCCCACATGATTTAGTCTTGTTCTGAACCAATCTGTGATCATGGGAGCAGAGAAGTTCACAGAGAGACCACAGGAAGCAGAAGTGGAAGGATTTGTGTTATTATCTTGATCAATGGTATCTTTAAAACTTAATAAATTGACAATTTATTTTATGAAAAGGAGAACAGCAGAAGGTGAAGTGAGAGAGGGAATTATGGCATTAATCTGGCTTTTTACTATAAGAATATTTTGCACAATTTAAAATAATTTAGTAATTTATTTATTTTTATTTGGTTTTCTTTATACTTTTATTGTGGTTAGATTAGCAATTTGTGTTTAATAACAGAATTCTGTTCAAAGTTCATATAAATGCATATTGAATTTCATCAAATACATTAAGGCTGTAATCCAAAAATGTCTTAGTTGGCTAAAAACCTGTCCCATCAACCGATTAAATGAATAAAAAGGGTGCATGGCAAAAGCTCTGGGTCTAAAAAGTATTTTTGACCATTGCACTGATTGCTAATAAAGAAAAACATCATTATTTTAATTAAGGTAATGCACAAAGTTTTTGTTTCTGTGTAAAATTAATAGCAAATAGTGCATTTTTATCAAACAAGGCATCGTAGACAAATGTAAATCCTAATCTAAATGAAAGAATGGGTTGACAAATACAAATTTTGGTGGACTGAGACTCCATCGACCAATTAATCGACTCAATATCATTCAATTTCATGTGATATGAAATCTCTACCAAATCTAAAAAATAACAAGAATGATCGCCTTCTTTATGTTATTATTCTTATTATTAATGTTATTATATATGAGAGAGATACAATCACATAGCAGCACATGACCGCTCTCTCTCTCTCTCTCTCTCTCTCTCTCTGTGTGCAGGCTGTATTCTTTACTATCTCCCATGTGTTTACAAAGGCCACACTCAGTTGTCATCAGCTCAAAGTGAGAAGGGGAACGAGTGGGTGTGAGAGAGATGATTGAACATGCTGAAATTTACACACAAAACACAACTACAGTAAGCAGAGAGAGGACACATCCTTATATTTCACAAAAACATTAGCTACTTCAGACAGAATTTATCTTTACGAGCAGCAACAAATCTAAGCCCAGACGTAAACATGAGATTAAACCAGTTCTTATATAAAATCAAATTGTTAAATTCCCTCTGTGTAGCTATATTCCCAAAGTATCTATTCAGGTAAACTGCGCATTGTCTCATATGAATAGATAGTTTGTCCACTAAAAAGCAGGAAGTTCACTGCCATCAGTATTGACTTGTTGTGGTATTGGGGCGTAGTGTGAGTATGTAGCTGCTAGAAGAGATGAGTGGATGGATCACATGAGCATAAAAGTGTGGAAACTGTGTGAAAGTGACCTCATGTGGGACTAGAACCAGGAGAAAGGCTGGTTCAAGGTTGTTGTATTTTTTGTTGAATATTTTGCCTTTGTTCAATGTCTCTGTCCACTGTGTCCAAAGGTGCATGTTCTTTACACCATGTATGTACATGGTACAGGATCCACTCTGCTTTCCAGCGGCTAAGAAACGGGTATAGAATAAAATGTCTGCTTTTTTTTATATTTTTAGGACTGCAGAAATTGAATATAATGTGGTGCACCATTATTAAGCTATCTCATAACCCATCAAGCTTTGGGCTTTTGGGGACATGCTTTGAGAAGACTTTTACTTCTCTTTAGGGATGTCACAATATCAAATGTATTGTGAGACAGAATATTACGATGTCACAAATATTCACGATTACAGTTGTCACGACCAAATAGCTGGGATTTTTTTTTCTTGCATTCTCATTGTCTAATCTTAGTATAGATTATTAAATATTATTATTATAAAAACTATATTTCTACAAGTTAAAAAAAACTTAGATTTGATTTTTAAAAGTTAACATTTACTAAGGTTGGGTTGAACCAATATTGATATCTGTATCTGATACCTGTTGTGGCAAACAATAATGGCCAATATTTGGAAAAAAAATATTCATAAAAGGCAAAATCACAAATTTACTTGTCACTGTAGTAAATAAAAAAAAAACAATGTATTTATCTGGTAGAGATACATCTTCACCTTAAACTGGAACTGATATTTTGCTAGAATAAACTAAAAAAGTTTTTGATTTTGCATCTGAAATTGTCACGCTTAGTATTATTTTGTTCTTGCGATTATATTCTATATTATACTATTATACTTCTCTTCTGTATGTTGGCGTGCAATAAACTATACTAAACTAAAGTTTCCACCACAATAGTGCATTTAATGATGATTTACCCAAAAATAAGCAAATGTAAAGTACACAACAGACAGTCAACGCAGTGTTTTAGAGTAATTAGTCTGTAAACTTAAATTACCACAAGAAATAAACTGCCTCCTAAATGTTTTAAATAATCTGACACTGGATTGGCTTGTTGCAAAGGGTACAGTGACTCACAAGTACTTGTGGGTAGACACACATACTATTCAATTCAGGAGTGGACCAGCGTCATGATGCAGTAACGGTGCGAGGGAGCCGTCACTGATCCCTATCAGGCAGTGGGGCCAGAGAGGAGGCAAAGAAACACAAGCAAAATGGCTTCTGGAACTGCACTGTTTATTCTAGCATTTTCTTGAGCTGATCATATTTTAGATTAACATATGATGAGAAACAGGTGGGATGAATCTCTACAAACTTAACAGCACACATGGTAAATGGTAAATATCCATTTGAGGTGTGTCTGTCTTGATTTCATCACTAACCGTGTTGCATATTCCAGTGGTTCACCTCATAATTTCAAATACTTGTGCAATTTAGAGTCCGTTTCATAATTCTTTGATTAGTCCTCATTTAACACTATTATATTTGTAGTACTATTTTAGCTCAGCATTAGACCTGTTTTAAATCTGGTATGAATCTGGTGGACAGCAGAAGGCCATATAATTTGTTATGTGGTACTACAGAATTCATTTGGCACAGGAATATACAGTATCAGATGGCCTTCTCGTCATGCAGGCTTGGGACATAAAGTGAACTTTGCCTTGTGACTACTTTGGGCTATGACTACTTAGGTAATGTGATGGATTAGGTCATTCTTAGAATCAAAATGAATCATACTATTAGCTCATTTCTGACATAATTTGGCCCCAGCAGCTGTTTATTAATGATATGTCAGTTGGCCTATAGTCTGTGTTCCTCTCTAACGAAACACAATAGGAGTCGACAGGATGAGAGCTGAAGGGACTTCCTCCACTCTTCAGGAAATCAACAGAGCTGGTTTGGAACATGGAGAATTACCAGTATACCTAATATCAAAAGCATTGTTTATGAATGAACTAGACTTTTTTTCTGCTCTAAGGTAAATAAGACAGAAGCGTGTGAGGAAATGTTGTCCTCTTTTTATTTCACAAGTGGATACCTGATCAGTAGTGTGTGGTAATCTAAACCAATCACAACAACGAGTCAATACCTCTCCTAAACAGAGGTGTTTGCAGCAGTTTCACTCCATCCTGTTTTAGCCATTAGTGCTCTGTTCACAAATCAGATCAAGTTAAAGTGCTAATTGATGAAATTAACATAACAGGTAAAGCACTGGGCCATTTCATACAAAACACACAGACAAAGAAATGTTAAACGTGAAAATTAGTGATAGTGTGAGACTACTGAAATATTTAGCAGATAAAACAAATGCATTATTGTCTGAAAGGTGGCAAAGCCTTTTCTCATCTCCTATAAAACCTAACCTTTGACCTCTTAGGCTGTTGACAGAAATCACTTTCTCCCAGCCCCTTCATGGCCCGAGCTTGGGTTTCAAATAAAAAAAAAAGAATTCAGTTCCTGATATAGCGCCTAAAGATGATTACTTCAATGCAGTGTTATTATTAATACTTAACGAAAAGGTCAATACGTAAATAGTTTATTCAGTAAATAAACTAAAATCTTTTCATTACAACAATTAAAAATGAATTACCAAATAAATATGGACACTCAGTGATGACTCACTGAAAAGGACATCAGTTTGTTAAGTCCTGTGCACCATTGCAGAGCTGCGGGACATCCCAAACAACAGCCCATATCCACTGGGAATGTGAGGAATGCAGGTAGCCTAAATGAATGCCTCAATAACTCACACTGCCGGCCTTTTAACTAAGGGCCCTGTTTAAGACATGAAGGTCAATAGAAGACTACAAGGAGCAACCCAGAACAAGTACAAGTTTTATACTTTTTGTAGTGGCAAAAATAGAAACAAAAACAAAACTAAACGTCAAGGAAAACTTATGAAACTTGGTGAAATATAATCAAAGTGGAATTAAATTATACATTTTGTGGGTTCACTCTGAATATGCCAAAAAGAGGCAGAAATGCCACAGGAGACCTGCACCATTTCAACGGCCTATAACCACAGTGTGCACATTGGACTCCCGATAAATACTATGACTATAAATCAAGCTAGAAGTCTCCATTTATTAGTGGCACAACCAAAAGGTATCACAAGTGTGAAAGTAGTAGTCAAAAACAATAAATGATAAATTCAAACAAATTTAATGTGAATCAAAAGAGGTGGGAGTGGAATTTCCAAGACATGTAATCTGAAAAAAGAAACAAAGTGCCATAAACTTCAGTCATGAAATGCAGGACCAGGGGTCTCATTTATAAAGCGCACATATATACAAAAATTTACATGGGTCATTTTCCACACTAGCCTGTGATTTATTAAAAGATAACTTGACAAAGAAATGAGCAGTCCAATACATTTTTTTTAGTTTTCAGAAATTAGGCAGAAAGAGATCTGTGCTGAAAGAGATGAGAAACTGTTTTGTGAAAAAGTGTTTTGTTCATAAATACTCTTTCAGTAGGAATTACACGCAAAGATGTATAAATGATGTGTAGTGGTTTGAAAGAGATGAAAATTTACTTTTATATTCCAAACAAACAAAAAAGTATATATACACATATTTTTTTAAATGTGATTAGTCCTTAAAAGCACTGAACCCTGTCATTCACTTCAGCCAAAAATGTCATTTTTCTTTGAATGTCTAGTTTTGCCATGGCTCTACCCAAAGTAAATCACATTAACCATTTTGCTGTTTTGTCAGTCACATCTGCTCTGTCATGGTCTTGACCTTTGCTTTCTCTGATGTGTGAGTGGAGAAGAGCTTGCCCTAAACTGCCCATAAACTGCAGCCTGAAGGCAGAAAGAGCCAGGTGGACAGCCTTGTGCTGAGCTCTCATTGCATAGTGCCTTAAAACCAAGTTAACTGTGCACACTTGGCTTCCATAATCCCCTTTTTGCTAAAACAGAGACTGGGTGGCCAGATGCAACACTGATCCAACTTATGTGATAACCACTTCTTAGCAGGGCTAACAGGCTACGAATGAAAAAAGGAGGGTAGATGTTTAATATGTTCATAAATAAAGGTAAGCATTAAGCAAAAAAAAAAGTGATAAGATGTCTGTTACACAAAGCACAGCTAGGCGACATTAGTTCCAGCTGAGTGGCACAACATCAAACAGTGTTGCTTTCTTTAGGCTACATTCATCTAAAGACATGTCTGGGACCCTCTTTGTCAACATGTCAGCTAACCTCTTTTTTACACAAATATGCATGCACAAAGTTTGTCAAGCAATAAATCAAAGAAATTTCAATATTGTCAAAAGGTAACAATAGCATTATTCTTTAAAAAATGGCTTTCGCTCTGGGTCTAAAAATTTAATGCAACTTCAGAAAAGAGATGTGAAACTGTTGAACTGTTGGTGAAGTCATTAGAAAAGATGAAGCTGAGAACAGTGGCACTCTGCCAGTTCAAAGGGAATTTTCCCTCCAGAGTTCTCATGTGGCCTCAGAGTAGAACAGACCACAGGAATCCAGTGCTGGATTGGCAGCATAAAGATCTTTGAAAAAGAATCCTGGAGCAGATGAAAGATAGAGGAAAGTATCACTACCTTATCATTTCTTTTTTATTTTTAATTTAAGGACTACAACTACAGTTAAGTGTTCTGTAGGTCAGTCATTGAACTGGAATTTGGGGTAGCCCAAAACTAAAAAGCTAAATCATATTTACAGTAGATTATGGCATCAAAGGTAGGGATAACTATGAGGATGTAGATGGAACTGACATATAATTTCATAAATAGTCTTCTATTTACAAATGCATGTGAGGTCTGGGCACATATGTATTATAGTAATGACATATGCTGTGCGACAGCAAGAGTGTGCAGAAACACAAGAAATGGAACCGCAGCATCAATGCCATTTCCTCAATAAACAGAGAGTTAAGAATGCCAAACAACCTCTTCCATCCCCAAAATGCATTCAAATGGAGGGCCAAGAATTTTAATTTTAAAAATCCATGAAGTTGATTTTAGGGTCTCCCTCCACTATAATGCAGTGGCCCATCTACAGTGGTCCTGTAAAAGGCATTAGTGTGTCACCAATGACATCATAATGGAGTGCTGCCACTCCAGTGGGACGTCTGGAGCTGAGGGCCCACCAATCCAAGCAGACAGATTTGTTTTCCTAAATGTGCCATTATGGAACAGGAAGTAAAGCTATCTAAAGGAGGGGAAATTATGAATGTAAAAAGATCCATTTATGGAACATATTTCATTTGTTGTTACAAGACCAGAAACAGTCTCATGTCAAAACTCTGGTGACAGATTTAACATTGGAATATGCTCAAGAACAAGAGAGGTACGTCATGCTACTTTTGGAGTTTGGTGCTTCCCTTTTGCCACTTTTTGGAAGAGTCCAAAGAATCCTATGATGAAATAAGAAATTCAAAATAAAAAAGCATCTGTCCCACAGAAAAAATAAATGTAGGTAGGACATAGAAAGTGTTTAAAACTTTCTGTAGTGGTAGACTGAGCATAACAGGGATTACATTGTTGTACTGTCCCATTTATAACACAGATTATAAAATATGTCTTACTTTCATTTATTTAAAAAAAAAAAAAACTTTTGATAGAGTTTACTCATTTGTAAAATCTTTAAATCAAGTAAAAAAATAATGTATTTTTGCAACCACCCACTCATTCAAGCTGTGAATGAAGGAAAAGACACACGTCAGGCCTCTGCAGCAGGCACAGTATTGTGGTACAGTGTATAATTGTCATAATGGTGGTGGCTTAGCGCAGCAGTCAACAAGCTGTCTGAAAGCCTCTTGCTGGGCTGCCTTCCTCATGAAGAAGGCTTTACTTTGGATCTGCTGATCATCCTGGCAAAATGCAAGTAATGGACTCACGCCAAAAACATAGAGGGTCATACAGTTATAAAGTTTGGGTCTCGCTATCTAACAAAAACCCAGATTCACTTGGGATTTGATACTATAATTAAGACCTTAAACAGATTCAAATCCAAGCATGGGTGTGGTTATGTTAAATTTTGGAGTAAGGAAAACAAAATAAGCACCTGTGTCATGCAGACAGACATGTAATGAATATGAATGCATTGTCTGTGCATGCAAGTACAGACAGTGATGAACGCATTACTGGAAAAGGGGTGTCTGTCCACTGCAGTATGATTTTGATATTGCCCAAAGTTTTTCTTAGGAGAAGCTAAATAATGGAAAAGCTCAAATATACAAAAACAATGAACACATTTGGCATAGAAAATATGCCATGCCCAACCTCAAGGATTGTCAAGCCACATTATCAAGTTGGATCACCATATCAGTATCACTGTAATGTTGAAAAATATAGTAGGTTACCAATTGAGAAAAACTTAATGACCCAAATGTTATGACACAGCCTGAATTGTCTTACAGTTTTAGGGTTTTTATCATTAGGGAAGTCCCTTGTTGTGGTCATCCTTTCTGAAAATGACACATCTCATTGTACTTCGATAGTTAAAGTGGGTGTTGACTGAGCTCATTTTTACAAAGCGCTTAGACAGTTCAGTCCTGACGTGAGTAGACAGAGGAAAGGAGGGGACACTGTGTTTGGTGTAGGAGTTTTGGGGGAATTCAGAAAATGTTGTCTTGCCAGATAATTTGTCAGGAGAAAACTTCAGATAGGTAGTTGGTATAATAATGTCAATGATAATGTGATACAGAAAAACTTTTCCTCTCTCTCAACACCCCCGCCCCACGTTTTAGCACGCTGCGCCTGTAACGTTTGCCACTTGAGCCAAACGCTGAGTTGCCTGACTTCTGAGAGACAAAAGAACCATGGGAGAGAAAAGAGGGGGGCAGCAGGAGAGAATGAGGGGCGGGAGGGAAGGATGGCTCTGCTCTGTCCATTTGAAACATCGTTTACTCATAATGAACCATAAACACAAACAAGTGGGCTATCTCATAAAAATACAAAAGTTACATGTTGTCATAAAGGCTGCAGTGCCAATAAGCAGAGACATTAAGCTAAAATACAGTAAAGTTCTACAGTTCACAGCAGTCGTCTCAACTTACCAAAACAATGGCAAATTTCTCCTCCAACTCCGTGGGATCAGGCATAGGCACCTTCAGAGGCATAATGTGGTGCTTCATTTCCGACTGACCGTCTACACTTTCAATATTTCCCATTTTTAGTCCAATTAGTTCTCCAATAATTTAAGAGAGGCGCTTCTTTTAGTGCGTCTTGTCTTTTAGTGCGTAACGCTCGCGCGTCCCAGCACTAGAGTCAACAGATGGTTCTGAATAATCCACTTTTCCACAAACCGAAAGAAAATCTTGTCTTGCTGTCCCAAAATGCCATTTATGTCACACACTTCACAGTGTTTCCACTGTATTTTCCATTCAAAATTATTCTAAAAACTAACAATAAAAGTCCATATACACTGTCTCCAATGAATCCCTCTGCTTTTCCTGGCCAATCCATCGCTCTCCAATGAGAAAGTAGATAAAAAGCCCACCAAAATAATTTAGCCTCTGCTCAACTTTCTTGGCTTCAGCGTGTTTCCATTCATTATTGTTGTGTGATCCTGATTAGACTTTTTGCTGGTGCTTCACTCAAGGGGCAGGGTCCCTTCTTACTCCCTCCCATTTCCGGGGGAGTTGCCGCTCTTATTGGTTGAATGCACTGTCACTTTCTGTGTCCCCTCCCCACACAGACAACGCACATCTGCAGAGAAAAAATCCACATGCAGCTGTACGAATGATTTAGGCTTTGTAACACTCTAGCTCCACCTGCTGTTCAAAGCTAAGAAAATCATGAAATAAGAAATTGATTCAAGTGCAAAGTTTATTCTGTTGATTTAGAAGAATATGATGTGGGCAACATCGCACAGCAACATTTTGTTTTGTTTTTTCACAATTTCAATACAGCAGCAGTAGTAAGAGCCAAGCATATTTCCATGCTTTCTGCGAGGTAAAAGTAGTATAATAAGCATAGTACAAGGCAAGCAATAAGCAGCATGGGAATGTAGACATTTACATTTAGTATCTTTAAGAAAGCACAGTGATTTGCACTCCTGTCTTCACTAGTCTCTATACGGGTCTGAGTTAAATATATAATTTATAAAAGTGTTATTTCATAAATCTGACATAAAATATATAAAATTTAATCTGAAACAAAATGATCCAATACTTATAATCTGTGCAGTTTCATAATACTTAAGGCAAAAATACAAACATACAGGTCATCAATTTGCAGCTAAAATTTAAATAAAAAAGGCTGAAACAAACATAATCATTCATTTGGTCATTCTCATCCATCTCCACTGCCGTAACTAAGATCCAGAATCCTGTGAACATGCTGTTACACATACACATAGTTTCCTTTTTCTGAATTCAGCTAAAATTGTCAGGACACTGTTTAAAGATGAATATGTCGCAGTAATGCTTCATGAGTGATAAACAACATTTCTGTTTATAAATACAGACAGACCTTTAGTTGGAAAGGTTTTCATCTTTTCTTCAGTGAAGATGGTGATTTCTACTCAAGCTGAACACTCACACAAATCACAGACAACTAAAGCAACACTAAATGTTGTATAGTTGAAGATTAAGCAGGCATCGTTTCTTCTAATTGGCTTCGGCAACCAGGTCATACCTGAGAAAATAACACAGGACACACCTGAAATGCTTGTACATCGAAAACAAAACAAAAAATAGCAACACAAAATACCATTGGGTAACACCAGTCTTGATGTCAATTTGGTCTAGGTCCAGCTGCATCTGAAAAAGCAAACAATGACAGGTGAGATTCAAATAAGCATACAATACAAAAAGGACACAATGTTTTTTACGTGCAGCTTTCTCCTACCTTGCCGATGAGCTCCCTCTCTCTGCTGATAAAAGAGACATTGTGCTTCACAGAAAGGTCCAGTTTTCTCTGGGTTGACTCTTCCAGCGAGAAATCAAAGTCAAATCTACAAAGAACAGAAGCATTGATGAGAAGGTCATGTCTGCTGAGTAATGAAAGTGTTAGTCTCAGACCTTTCATTGAATTCGGGATTCAGGTCTCTCTTCTTTGTGGCAGTTCGTCTTTTAGTAGTAGCTTTTTTATCGGGCAGAAGGACAAAAGATACATAAGGATCTGCTCCATCTTTGGAGCAGGGTGCCAGGGCCCTGTGGGGATAATTTAAATAACATATATGAGTAGATTATCTTTACAACTTCAAGTGAAATGTTTTTAATGTAACAATGGTAGGGTCAAGAACCTGCAAGAATGTATAGTGATGAAAAGCCTGCTCTCCTCTATGGAGTACCCAACAGTAAGCTTCACTTGTCCAGCGACACCACCACCATTTTCATTGGAACTTAAAACATATATTTTTTATCATTAGTTAACCCATAATGGAATAAAATGGTTACACTTAATAACAGTAACAAACAAGGCTGCAGTGATGGCAGAGTGACTCACATGGAAAGAGCGCCCCTGTGTTTGAGGTCAAGATGAGAAGGGTCCCATTTGGGTATAACTTCATCAATGGTGACATCACCCTCCCCCTTACGACACAAAGCCAGCTGAGTATCCAGTATCTATGATCAATCATAAACGAACATTGAAGTACATGTTGCAGGACTCACAACCATAACTTCTTATATAGTGGCAAATGTATGTACCATGTACCTTAAGTGTAACTCTCAGTAGTATTTGACTTTCTGGCAGAGCTCCATCCAGATTGAACCAGCGGTCGACAAGTAGCCCAGATTCAGAGAGGACTTGTCTGAGTGGGAGTGTAACTGAGCCAAGACCCTGGCCCCAGCTGTGAGACAGCTGAGTATAAACACACACAAACGGTAATGACTAGGACAAAATCATCAAGGACTTAGAATCAAAACAAGCACCAGGAATTTTCTTTTGTGAGGCAAAAAAATTCCATTGTTTAATTGTGAATGCAAAAGGACTGTTCTGCAGTCACTGCAATAATTGCACAGATAAATGATCTTATAATAATGACTATAGCAAAATATTGTCTAAATAAGTGCAATGTAGATAGATTTACCTTCACAGTTAGAATGTCATCGCGTGGATCTCGCACCAAGAAATGAAAGGCTTCATCCCATCTAGGTGATGTTGAGCGCTCAAAAATCTGGACAGCAACAAACAATGGTCATTTATCAAAGTAATGGATTTTGACGCAGCTCGTCCTCCTACCTTTGTCTTGTAAGACACATTTTTGAGGATAACCTCAGCTCCAGCTTTTGGCTCCTTTCCATTTTTCTTAAGCTGGAACACAGTAATTCAATCACATGAAACATGCCTTAAATCACTGGAGAAGTCAAACAAGAAGGTCATGTAACTGTACAACAATCGGCCTAAAACAGTGTGGCTTGATCTACAATGTCACTGCACTTGAGACTAAAGAAAACACACAGACATAAACAACAAATAAATTCAAGAGCACTCATAGACGTGATCTCACCGGCAGTCCGTGAGCTCGCTCCACATAGACAAACAGCAGAGCTGACGATGGCACAGCCTTGTTTGATAGGACTGCTGTGACTGATACTGCAAGACCTAGACAACAATGACAAATGATTGGATAATTATTGAAAATATTTTATTTATACTTAATATCGCTAAAGGAAAAAAAAAAAAAAAGAATAGAAATAAAAAGGGAAAAAAGGATTAGCAGACAGGATGTACACAGAGAGACTGTGGTTAATTTTAATACTTTTTAATATTTTGTAATAGCTCATCAAAGAAAAAATAAGACTCAATCGTAAACCAAATTGGACACTTTTTTTTTTCATTTTTGCACAGCAAATTATTAAAAGCAATGATTAATTTAAGTCAAAGTCAATAATCTGGAGTCTAAAGCAGCAAAAAATTGTGAAAAATATCAAATTTTTCTGATCAGCTTTTTGATTGAGATTTGTTTTGGCTTAGTTCAGATTTTAATTATGCTTAGCAAAACTGAGAAAATGTATTTAAGCACAGATATTGCAACATATGTTTTTATGCATCAAAATACTTTTCTCTGCAATTGGATAATTGTATTCATTGAAATTGAGATTTTGAGCAATTGTGCAGTCATGCAGGAGTCCAAAAATACCTATTTTTTTTTTTTTTTTTTTTTTTTTTTTTTTTTTTTTTTTTTTTTTTTTTTTTTTTTTTTTTTTTTTTTCAGTATATATTTTTAATTGATGAAAATAGGTCAATTTTTCCACCTTTTAAAAAGATTTCTCCAAAAGATGAATCCCCCAAAACAGTAATTAAGACTTGTTAATAGTTTTTATGACCCACTGATACTCTGTAGTAACTGGAATAATTGAAAGTAATCGTTCTGTTATATGCCCAAAAAGCTTCCATAGCACTGACAGAGAGTCAATACTAACCGGTTCCAGTCTGAATATATCTGTGACTCGAGGCAGCCACTCAAGTACAAGGTGAACACGTCCAGACTTTACATCATTGAGAGTGTACCACTATAGCCAAAGAGAGAACAAACTAATTACATTACATTCAATTATGAAGTCAATCACTGTAAGATAATATATGTTTTACATGGCTTACCGTGTCAATGCATTGTACGCTTATAATATCTCGTAGGCTTAGCTTAAAACTGTAAAGTGATGCACTGCATTAGTAATTATTATGGTTTATTAATGCTTAGTAAAATAAACAAGTACAAACAAAACATATAATTTTAATTTAATGTTTTTACCGTCCAAGAAAGTCGTCCTGGTCAATATCTTTGTCAAATAATTCAAACTGAATCTCCTGACCAGGCAGTTGAGTCAATATCACCTAAGATATATTGCATATATACAGTGCAGTGTATCAGTTATCTGTGATATACATATTATAGTATCTAAATGTAAATGTTAATACCTCATAGAGCTCATTCCAAATGGGGTTAAGGTTTCTTTGATGGTGTGGCTTCTGAAAGTGATCCCAGCCACACGGATCTTCACATATGGGTCGCTCTTGCCTTTCACCATGCCCCCCATGAAGTTGTCCTTGGCGATCAGGTTCTGTGCCTCCACCAAATGAATCCGCAGCACTCCCTGTAACACAAGATTGAGACATAACTGTGTGTTTCAGTCACATTGACCCCTTTCAGATCTGGCATAAAAACTTCTCAACTGAATGGATCATATCTTTGCCTTAGTGCACTCTGAAAAGAACAAGCACATGGAACGTATACATAATTCACAGAACTTGAATGTTTGACAGTGTATGTGAACATGCAATTGAAAGAAGATTTATACCTCTATTCCAAAGTCTGAATCAGGCGTGGCATGCTGTGGCCGTGTTGTTGGCGGTCTGGATAACCCACCCGGCCCCAGAGGATTCAGCTCTGAGTGAATTCCTCCTGGACTCATCCCAGACCCAGAGACCGAAGGCCGAGGTGGGGTGGTAGGAGTGGCATCATCACTCAACCATAGAACCTGCCACAACATAATACGCACAAAGGTCATGGGAAAGCTATGGTTTCAAGTATTTTATTTTACAACATTAATACACAAGTATACACATGTAACTTATTTATGTGAACTTCAGTCGCATTTGCACAGTGAATCTCTTCTCATCTGTTAATTTATCTAGTCTTATTTAACATTTAAAAAATAAAAAAGCTCCATATTCATTGAGGGAACTTTTACTTTTAAAGGGCTGCTAACTTCTCCAATTTGAATAAACTAGATTAAAGCTATTATCTCTACTGGTTTATTACATTTTTGTACAGACAGAAAACCAAGACACTGCCCAAATTTAGAACAACTAAAGATATTCTTACAAATAATTTTTAAGGGATACGAACCCTTAGCACCATTTTGAAGTAGATCTTGCTTGCCAAGCCTGAATTTTCCAGCTGAAACCATTGGTCCACTGTTAGTTTGGGAGACGAGAGGAGATGACTCAAAGGAATACTCAGACTGCCCAATGAAAAAGCTCGATCATCATCTTTGACCTCACAAAAAAACAAGAAAATAATATTATATAATATTGTCTTTCTAACACAGGGAGAAACAACATACACAATTAAGATTTTTGGAGGTACTTAAAGGTGAGTTACATACTTGAATGTCAATGTCTTGCTTGCGAGGATCTTGAATAAAGAAAGTAAAGGCGTCCTCCCACGCAGGATTTGTGGTCCCATAACAAGTCTTTTAATTTGGAAAAAAAAAGCAACATATTATCAGGTGTGTGACATAATTTTAGACTGAGATGCATTTTGTTCTCTTTGAAAAAAAAAAATTCAGACCAATTTTGTTTTTTCTATGTATTTACTAATAAACAATGTAGATCAGTCATTTACAATTTTGTTCAATATAAAACACAAAATTTATCTAAAATGCTCAGAAATATTAACAGGTCCATTTACTTCAAAACTGCAGAACTGATAAGCTCTTCATTATAAAACTTAACTGTAACAAGCAACCGATTGAAGTAAATTCATGAATATTGTGAAAAAAATTCGATGTACCTTGCTCTCTTTAGTTGTATCCTGAACAGAGATTTGCACCATAGGACTTGGATCTTTGTTTCCTTTTCTCATCTGAAAGCAAATGTAGTGTTTTAGGTAATTTTAATGCTGCAATAAAGAGTTATATCAGTCCTACAGGCAAAGCATGAGCCTGATCTAGATAGACTGCAAGGATGGCTGCAGACGGTGGGTCAGTGGTTCGACTGGTCAAATTTTGGTTCTTCTGGATGACCTGAGACCAGCAACATAGAGATGAGTAGAAATTTAGGAAAACAGAAAGAGTTTTTTTTTTATTATTACATTTTAATACAACATTTACCTCACTCAGTCTTTCAGCAGAGGACAACAGAGAAAGCCACTCTAGTCTGAGGTGGACACTACCACTTGGGACATCCCGAAGATTGAACCACTAGTTACATAAAGATAGAAAATATCAAAATCCCATTTAATATCTGCTTTGCTTTTCAAAGTGAAATTGAAGAAACTACAGTTGGCAAAAACAAAGATCACAAGAGGATCACATGAAGACTTTATAAAAGGTCACATGTTGAGGATTACAGAATTCCTCTTTTCATCACTCCTTGGTTTACACAACTTAATAACAAGGTTTTAACTGTGCAGTGTCAAAATTATTAAAATAGACATTGTCTTCAAACTTACATCGTCCACAACCCTGGCCTTTTTTACAATATCTAGATCCACCTTAACCCTGAAAGAGAGCACACAGGAGCAGCACACAGTCAGTCAGGGCCATTATTCAAAGACACACGTCAAGTGGCTCTTTAAATGGTGGCCCGCTCTAGCTATAGAAGACATGGGAGCATGAGAAGCACATAGAGACAGATTGATAATGAAGAAGCTACCTGCCCAGAAGTCATCCTGGTCTGGGTCTTTGTCAAATACTTCCACCTCCAACTCCTGACCAGGCACTTCATGGACAATCACCTGACATACACACACAAAAATGGATGTACACAATACAGACCACAAAGATACTATCATAAGCAAGCACCTACAACGGCAGCACATAACATGCAAACAAACTAACAGCAGCTACTTTTTGTCATTGGTAAATTTCTTGTTTAGTATTGAAAACAAGAACAGAAGTGACTTTGAGCTTTTAGTGCTATTGAACTTGCATCTCTCAGAGATAGAGGCTTCCTGTAACAAGGGAAACAGATAATATCTGTAAAAGCTGTCAAGAAGCCAAAGACAGCTTTTTAGCACCAAAGACCTGCAGCGTCTACAAAGCAACGACATCACCACCGAGCAGGAGCAACAGAAATGGAGAATCTCTAACTTTGGAAAATAAAGTCTGTTTAAAACAGTAATTAATTGTTTCTCTGTATTACTTGTACTGTTTTTATTCTCTCACCTCAAACATCTCTCTCCACTGTGGATTCAGATTGCTGTCCACATGATGAGATGTGAACACCTGGGTCCCAACACGCAGCACGGCGTATGGGTCTGATTTTCCATCAATTAAACCTTTAATAACCGTGTCTTTGGCTGTCAGGTTCTCAGCCTCTAGCAGGTGAATACGCACAACCCCCTGCGAATAGTACAATAAACAAATTATAATAACAAATAATCACAAGTTTGGATTTTGGCTGTTTGGGTATTGTAACCAAAAAACACATTCTTTAGCCATTGTATTGTAATCATTACGTAACCGTTACCCTTGGGAGAGGAGAGCGGAGTTGTGCAACAAGAAGATTGGACACTAGGGGAATCGTGAGGCGATTGGGAAGCACTAGGTGGGAGGCTATAGCATCCATAATCATTGTGTCCGACATGGCACTGTGAATGAATGATGTGGAGAGAACAAAGAATGAAATGCAGTTTTAAACATAGCTTAGTGTTCATTAAACAAATTTTATATCTATGCTCCATCCGTGTTAAACATTGGCTGCACCTAATGCAGTATCTCAAAAACTCAAAATCCGAAATTTCATAATTTCAATGTGCGAATTATATTTGAACTTACTTCAGCCCAGGAATATCTAAGAGGTTGGTCAGTCCTGTCCAGTTGATATCCAGTTTCTATAAGAGGATACAATAATGCTTACATACATGCAATTTAAAAATCAATTTATTCACAGACTCTTAAAGTTATATAGTGTTGATACACTTACTGGTCTGCGGATAAAAAACATTGTTATGGCTCCAACAAGTGGAACATCTCCAATTAGAGGTTCGAGAATGACACGCAGCTTTCCATGGAGCTAGGTAAAATGTCAATAAATCATTACTGCTATTTCTATTAAAATATTATCTATATTTAAAATGCTTACCTGAACACCTTTTACACCAGCCTTACAGAAATACTTTTTGATTTCTACATTGATCTCAACATCACCTGCATAGCTTCAAGAAAAAAAAATCTTCAATCCTTAGATAAACTTGCAGAGAGCTTCTGAGGCTAAGAAAAGTAAATATTTATCAAAGCTAATCCTAGACATCTAATAGTAGCAGTCCACAACTAGACAGACTGGTTACTAACACTGTGTTAAGCAGCTTGGGAAGTGTTGTTACCTCACGTACAAATCCAACATAACTTGTCGTTTATCATGTTCAGTGTGAGCCTTTACACCCGCAATCTTCAGAGCCTGTGAAGACAACAGCTGGTGTGTTCAACAAAGCAACTGAACAGAGTGAATACATAACAACGTCATTAAGTTATTTCAGAAAACATCAGCTTTTGTGATTTATTTGCATTATCTAGTGTAAAAAACAAAGCACACACACACACACACATTATTAGACAAATTTTTTACCTTATCTCCCAGATTAACCTTGGTGAAGCTTAGTGTCTGCAAATGAATGCTGGATGCCCGGATAGCTGGAGCAATAGTGTCAACCAGCAACTTCTCAAGGTACTGTCCAATGAATGGCCATGCTTGCTGCAAAATCTGAATAAAAAGAAAATTGTTAACATAGCATCTGACAAAGCATTGGCCCAATGGACAACATGTAACTCAAACTTTGTAGAAACCTATTAAAAAACTCTTCTCATTCAAGCCTGATTAACACCTGACTGGCTCTAATCATAGGTGAGAACAAGCTCTGCACAGAACATTTTTGCCTCAATTTACTTTGGTAAATAGGCAGAGAAGTAAACCTGGTGTTTGACTTTTGGCATATTTTGGGTTTGGCTAATTTCTTTTCCAAAGCTGAAGGTATATTAATTAAAATTAGTTTTAGGGACCTGCAAATAATATAATATATATATGCTTGGGTTGAGCTCATAAAAAGTAAATTTATTTTATTTATGGATTTATTTTTGTTGGTTTAGAGTATACAGTTTGATTTGGAGCAGCACAAATTATATTTTAATGATAATTTGTTGTTGTTAAATTATTTCTATGAACTTACAAACTAGTAAGAATCACATGTGTTTTGGAACAGATCTAAACTTCAGGATTATCAGATTTTATTCAGGTAATTCAGTAATTGCATGATATTTTGTCATTTTTAGAGGAAATTAAAATACTTAAAAAAATGCAGCTTTTGTGATTTGCTAATTGCTTTTGTATCAATTAATTTTAATGAATTGTGCAGCCCTAGTTTGATTCATCCCAGCAAATCTAACTCAAAACTCATCTTAATCTGCCCCGCCCATTTTTCTCAGTAGTGTACTTCCAGTTTAGCTGCGGTTACCCTCTAGTATACAGTTTTTGATTTTATTTAACTCGTTATGTCTGTTTGAGATAACCCCTCAAGACAAATGACCAAACATGTTAGCTACCTTTGCAGAGCTAAACAAGTAGTGAGCTGTCAAGAAAAGTGGGCGGGGCAAAATAAGGTGAATGAGACGGTTATCCTTGTACAGCAGCTTCATAATTTATTTTTATCAAATGGTAGTGGTGAGGGGTATAAATATAGTAAAACTATATTATACATTATATATTATTTTGCTGACAAAAAGTATTTAGGTTATAAAGATGCTACACCACTAAATTCAAACACAACATTTAGGTAAATACTGAGTCAAAATACCACAAAACAATAAATATTTAACATAACTTATATCAACATGTCTAACAGAACAGTGCAGCAGTTTTCTCTCACTGAGTACCACCTAAGAAAACATTTTGCTTTCCCAACCGATGTAAACCAGCCTTGAAAAGTACAATATACAAAACAGGTCTAACATAAAATCTGCTTACTTCCAGAAGAGAACGCTAATGTAGAGAAAATGGGATTACAAGTAGGAAATGGTGTAGCTACAGAAGACACGCCTCCAGAATGAGCCTGGATACCACAGTTTCAAAACCACATGAGATTTGCGGTGAAAACAAGAAATCCACACACGTAAAACTTGTCTCTTTGGCGTTAGTTTTTGTGCCTTTGTGTTAAGTGTAGGAGCATAGTGCTAGTCCTGTTAAAATTATCTTCAACCTTGTGACCCATTTGGTGATTCCAACAATTCTCCAAAGAGCCACTCATAACACATTTAACTTTCTAGCAATCTAAAAAAGATAATGTGAATGAAACCTTCACAAACATGTAACAGCATTTTTGCTTTAATTTGTGCATTGTGGCTCAGATCATAATTGCATGCACAAATGAAGTAAGATGGAGAGAGCGAGAGAGAGAAGGCATTACTATTACTATATTACTATGTGCGTCTCCTGTCACTGAGTTCATTGGGTTTTCCTGTTTCACAAGGGCAATGGTGTTTAGTATTCAATCCACACCTCCACAGCAAAGGTACTGTACAGAGGGTGGTTCTTCAATATAATCTCAAGCTCTCCCTGGCCACTTCATTACAGCTCATGATTATCTGCTGCGATCTGCAGGGTGCAACAGGAGCCCCATTACTGCACACAAAAGCTTTTTATCCATCATCGATACATTAGAACATTGTATGGCAACTTTCACATAAATAAATACACTTGCCTTATTCAGCCACTCCACTTTTTCAACATCTGGAAAATTCACCTGTAAAATAATAATAACATAAAATACAAAAAATAACCTTGAGAACAAAATGGCCTATGCAGTAGGCAAAAAAGTAATGCCCCAATAGTAGATTAATAATGATTAAAAACAAATATGTAGCCTATTGTGTCTTGAAGAACAGAAATGTTTTTCATGAAACTGGAAACCAAGAAGCAAAATGACTCAAAAACCACAATTTATTTAAATTTTAGACTTACATACTATATGACTGTGTCTATCTATGCATTAAGTGAAGCCTATACTTTGTTAGCTGTATGTATGCCCTATCAGGTTTTGGTTTCAGGAGAGTGCTTGCTTAAAGTGAAGTTCATTGACAAAAATATTGAGTCTTTAAATTTGACATTTAAATCACACTCTGTGGAGTGGTGTGAGCTTCTTCTAAAGCCAGTGCACAGCAGGATGTCTAAATATGGGATTGAAACTGATGGGGATGACTGAACTAAAACAGTAGTGCAGCACAGAACCTACGTAACCGTAAAAACTAAGACCCTTACCCAAGGAGGCAAATCCCGTTTACTCCGGAAAACCTTTGCAGTTGTGAATTCCCTTTCATTCTCCAGGAGGTACATTGCGGATTTCAGCCTCATCACTTTTTCAAGTCTGCTGTGTTTCCAGCCCATGTAGATCATGAGCGCGAGCAGGACCACGCTGATGCTGAAGCCATAGTATCCCGCCAGGTACACAGGCAGCAGCGCGCCCAGGCATTTACCGAAGGACCACAGCACACCAGCAGCTCGCTCTCCCGGAGGATGGCTCACTGAGGCCATCTCCGCAGTAGAATCTGTGGACGACATCTCCCCGAGCAGCTAGGATACACTGGGTCCAGCCTTTTGGTCCTCTGTAAAGAGTGGCAAGCGCCAGACGCGCGTTACCACGAATAAACAAAGGGCATCGAAAGAACTAAAATCACGATCATTTATCGTCCAAATACTGGTTTATGACAGGGTACACGCACCACCATTTGTGTGCACGTGCAGTCCGTCTACCTCATTCTGTACTGAGCGAGTTTAGGGTTTAGACCAGACGCTGAAGGGCGGGCTCTGTGTAAAACGCTCCCTCACGAGATTCTGTAGAAACCTCTGAATTAACTTGTAGCGTCACACACGAAGTCGATTCATCCTGGTAAAGAAAATAAGGTCTCAGCAGTGACACTCGATCACATTGTTGCTGCAGACAAAATATTATATTTTTCTAACTCATTGTTGTGCGATTCGGTAACCCGTTATCAGCTTTGCGCGCACGCGCTCCTCTGCTCTGCAGTGTTTCCTCAGCAGGTACACAAGACACACAATTTTGTTCAAACTACTGACTGGCTTCAATGGACTCGACTGAATATGGCCAATTCACAGTAACCTCTAGACCCAGCAGCAGCACTGGCGATGTGTGCACGCACCAGCAGTTTTCAGGCTCGACGCTCTGTGGGCAGATAAACTGCCTGATCCTTGCTCATCGCTGCTTGGAAACCAAACCCTGCGGATTATAGGCCACTTCCTAATCCTACTCGTTCAACTGTATTTGTATAGTGCACTTTGATTATTTAATAGCAAAATTAAATAAACCAGCTACTTTGTTTTGCGGCCAAAGAACCACGTATCTAAATTAAACGGAAGTTGAGGTCTTAAATGTGCGAATGTTAAAAATACAACAGGCTTATAGTTTTGCAGTCACCAGCTCTATCACGCTTAGACTGTAGGCTATATATTACGCTGTTATGCCTTTACGCAAACTGTGGTTGGAAATATACTAGACTAAGCATAAATAATGCATCTTCAGTGTTTTAATTGGACAAATCCACTAAAACAAAAAATATGTAGGCTTCGTATGTACAGTATGTATGTACTGTATGTACAGTATGTATGTATGTATGATGTATGTATGTACTTGTTTTTCTATCTTAGTGAGGACCGTTTTAAGTTTTTAACCAACAGAATGAGGACATTTTTGGGAAGTGAGGACATTTTGGCCGGTCCTCACTTTCTGAAGGGCCTGTTTTGGCCTGTTTGAGGGTCAAGATGTGGTTTTAGAGTTAGGGTTAGAATTGGGTTAAGGTTAGGATTAGGGCTAGGGCTAGGGCTAGGGGGTTAGTTTGGATGGTTAAGGTTAGGGTAATGGCTGGGTAATACATTATGCCTATGAAGGTCCTCACTAAGATAGAAAAACAAGTATGTATGTATGTATGTATGTATGTATGTATGTGTCTATGTATGACTGTTTTACTCAACACATTCTGTTTACTGTTTTGCTGTCACTGCATCTGTGATTCCTTCAGAATCAGTTTGGTATGTCCTTGGTTATCTTGGTCATAGATTTACAGTAGCTAAGTTGCAATTACTGTATTGAAAAAAACAGTTTAAGTTGAAAAGGTAGTAATTTGAATTCTGAAACAGAATAACATGCCATCAAAAAGCGCCAAAATTCAAAGACAATTCTCACACAAGTGACATGAGATTCCTGGGAGTTTAAACAGATAACATGCAACCAGGAACCATTTGTTCAATCGTAACATCTGTGCCATCTATGTGACTTTTTTGATTTTTGGGTAACAGTTTGGAATTGCCTCTCCACATTTGTTGGCCAAAAGGTATTTTTATAAATGCGAGCTCATATTGTATGTGAATGAAATAAAAAAAGGCATTAAAATAGAAAACAAACACTTGAACAATGTCATGTGGCTTTTTAATGTTTCCAAAAATAGTCTCTGGTAGTTGTTTTACAAAAGCATCCATAAATTTGTCAGGTATGGAGATCTTATGTAAACACAGATGTGGAAATTACGCAAACACATTACATGTAGTACTACAAGCATTTTATACCAAATAGCCATAGCTAAAAATTCATGTTTAACCAACAGATCATGGTCAATTTCAACATCAATGCTTTTTCAGTGTCCTTAAGACACAAAACAAATTGTATAAATCTTCTAGTTTGGAATTCGAAACTCAATTAGATGTTTTTAAGATCACAACATGATTACTGTACATTTATTGTAACTTGGTAAAATGGCTTGAAGTGTGCATTAATACTTAAGTATAGCTGCACTTTGTAGGACCATTATCCACATGTCCAGTAAAAATCATTTTATTAATTATAATTATTATTATTTTTTTTATATCTTTACAGTAATAGTGATAAAGTGAGAGTCAGTCATTCGAATGATGGAAGCATCTGGAGACATCATAACTGTATGCTTATCAATCGCATACGCCCATCACCATCTCAAAAGACAGTGGGACAATGGGCCTAGGTAGGGAGTGACAACAATAGGGAGCAGCAGCACCCCAAACTAACATTTGTTTGACTTACTGAGCGGCAGTTTTCACAAGTGCCTTTGTTGGGACACAAAGAATTTGTGATTTTCTTTGGGACATCAGATCTCAATCACAAATAAAGCAAATATTTTTACTCCGCTTCTTCAGCATCTACTGCTTGTCCTGTTGCACTCTCAACAGTTTTTGAAGCCTGAAAAATATTTAGGGTTGTAAGTTTGCAAACTGCACAATTTGCATCAACAATGCAAAAAACATGATGTGCACCTTCTTTTTCTTTTTCTTTTGTGCCTTCCGACTAGCTGAACTTTGCAGCAAAGTCTGGGTGAAACAAAGAAAAAAGTTGTAAAGCACAGTCATCAATCTCTCATAGCCCAGTTAAAAATGGCAAATACATTTCCATTAAATTCCATGTTATTCATTTACCTTGAGCTCTGGGTCCTCCACATCAAACTCTGATTTGTAGAGTTCTGGCTCATACAGGCTGTTTGTGATACGCAGTGGTCCATTAGCCATGAGCAGCACAGTAAATTTAAACTGGGCAACAAATTCACCTAAACAAGCAGAAATTAAAGAGACGCAATTAACATTTTGAATTTGGGTAGCACTGGACAAAGTAAGCACATTAAAAATAAATTGACAGTTTACATAGAGAAATACAATCAATGAACTGTCACCTTCTTTCTCTTGTAGCACTGCAAATGGTTGTAACAACTCATGTTTGGCACACTCAATCACTCCTAATTTTGCCTTTCCTTCATCCTCAAAGGCTCTGGGGAAAAAAATAATGAGTAAAAAACATTAAGGGGTGTGTATTTTTTTACACGTTTGCTATTCCCAATCACAAAAATAATAACCTGAGCGTGAATGGCATTCTGTCAAAGCGCCGCTCCATTTCGCTAAAGAAAGCACGAGATGTCTTCATTTTCAAGCCATACACCTTGTTGGGGTCCCTTTTGTAAACAGTGGTCCTTTGTCCCCCATCCTTTGCCTGAGACATAAAACAATATTGTAAGTATTAATTGTTTCTACAAGTAAAAAAAAGACATGAAGCATTGCTTTACCTTTCCCTCTCCTGTACTGACAAGGACATCAACTGCATACACCTCATGCACCTCAAACTCAGCTTTTTCATGGTCCTTTCTGTAATAGTGAGACCAATGCAAAGCTTGAGTTTTTAAAAGTACATCTAAAACTAAAGGTGAACGAAGCAACATTTTAGTGGAAAGTACACCAATATTTCCACAGAGCTGTACTTTGCCTGGTATGGTTCACCAGAGTACAAAAAAATCACTGGTATTTTTGAGAGGGGGGAAAATATAATGCAAAGGTCAACTACTGAACAATAGGGTTAGACAACATCTACATGGATACTAGCAGATGGTATATCCATAAGCAAAAAAGTTAGCGATACTTGTCAATAGTTCTCACTTTTGCTGGTCGCTTGGATTTTGGATAATGGTTTTCTCTCCGTCAATGACATGCTGCTTTAGTTGGTGGGACAGCATACCTGAAAATGAACATTGAAAATTAAAAACATCATACATATACATCAAAGAACAGAGGTTAGCGCATTGGTATTAAAGAAGGCAGAATGGAACGTTCAAAGAACTTTTTTGCCAAGGGAATTAAGGAAATCCACCATGTTTGAAACAGGTTTGCTAAACATCTATTAGGCTCGGGAAGCGTCTGTGGTTACCATGGAAATAATGGCAAATCCGCCATGTTTCTTGCAGTTTAGCAGAACTTCCATAGGAATACATTAGATAAAACGATTGAAAAAAGTAAACAAAACAGCCGTGGAACAGCCCAATAAACTGCTGGGTCAGTACTGGTAAGTTCATCTATCACTCTGTAGTGTCAGAATATGACTAAATTAACGCTTTTTTCTGTATTTAGCATTTTAAAATCGCCATTGGTTTAACATGGGACCAACTGAACATTCTACAGCTGCATGATGTCACGATCCCGAGCCTAATAGGAACATATTGCATCTTTTGAAACAGAGTGGTTGGCTGCCCTCTTGCAGTCTCTCTGGGGGCTCTGAGCACTTTTTGAAACTTTTTTGGTTTTTAGCTCAGTTTTTGGCAAGACACCTTTGGACTTCAACCAACTAAGACGTGTGGCCTCTGATGTGCTACAGAACTTTTACATCTGCTGCAGTCAAAGCATTTGTAGAGGAAAATTTTGTGGGGATGGTCTGATCACCGACTGAAACAACAGAAGTTCACCTGCTCCTCATGGACCTGACTGTGATGTGTCTACAGAATCTACTTGCTCCACCTGCACCAGACTGTCATCTGTCTCTCACTCCGGTTTCAACCTCCAACAGCACCTGCTCCTCCAGCTAAGGCCCTGACGAAGCCAAGCCGTTCAGTGTCAGCACACTGGTCCTGACAGACGCCCCAGCAGCTCTGCAGGATGGGTCAAATGCAGAGAATGAATTTCCCTCTCAAGAGATCAATAAAGTATTATCTATCTATCTATCTATCTATCTATCTATCTATCTATCTATCTATAGTAGCCTTAAAGTGAAACTTAACTCTAAAACAACTTTTGACTACTGAACTGTGAATTTAATGGTTAAATAGCATTGCCTACTATTCAGTCATGTTTTGTCCATCTAAATGTAAACTGAGCAAATTAGCAAGTTTTGGGTCAAAATAGACACAAACAGACTGAGGGTGTTTCCCACTTGCTAAGATCCTTAATCCAAAGACATCTGTCTCTACCAAGACATCTCTCTCCACCAAAGTCTGCTCCTCCAAAGCAGAGCCAAGTGTTCTGGTCACACAGCCAGGGAGCTCAACTGGAACAGACTCTGTAAAGAACATTTCCACTCAATTTGATCTAGTCACAAAATGTAGCTGGATCAAACATGATAAAATTCAAATATATACAGTAGTTTAAAAAACAGCACAATAGAAAAATAAAGCTGAACTGTCTATAGAAAAAAAATGCTAGGCTTGGGTTTATTTCATGAATCTATTAGCGTTATTTAAACAATTCAAATACCTACTTTACAACAAGCTTCCTAATTTGATGATGAATTTACCTGATGTGAACGTTACTTATGTTGCGTAAAACTAAACTATTTATTTGATCATGTAGTATTTTCTGTAATTTATTAAAATATTCCTCAGAGTTTAAGTTCACAAAACTAAAAAATGCAGTGCATTGTGGGTAATTTAAATTGCTGCTTCCTTAGCACATTAGCCAAACGAAGAAGTCAAGCAGAGATGACGAAGAGTTTGGGTGAAAGTGAACAGTACTTGGATAATCTTTAATGATGTTGAGCCCTGTGAAATGCTTCAGAAACCAAGGATCCTGGCAACTGGAAAACACGCAAGGGGTCACTGCAAAGGCAGTGTCATTTTCTAGACTCTGTGACATCAGCATGGATAGCCCACTCAAAACGGAGCACTGATGCTCTTCATTCTAAGCCATTGGTCTCCCGTTGGTGGGGAGCTACCAGTAGCTCGAGGTAGCAGTAGTCTATGCAGGTTTTCCCAATCACTAATAACATGTACAATTGGCTCCTTCTCCTTCCCCCAGGACTCCCCTTTGGAGACTTTGCTGGTTTAAGAAAAATCAATACACCACTTACCTTCTATGGGGGAACATTTGAATGACTTTGAAATCTTGTTCCAGGCTTCTGTAATCTGAGTGTTCTGGAAAATGAAAGTTCACAAAGGTGAGGTCTTATAACAGAGAGACTATGTTAAGTAATACGACAAAGCGAGACATTTGTACCTGGTTTCCTGGTTTCACTAGGCGCAACGCAGCTTCAGCACAAAGGTGTGCTGCTTTGATAACATCAGCCTTTCTCCCCGTCAATGGATTATCCTGAAATAAACTGGAATATAATCTATACAGTTCCACTAATATTTTAAAAGGTTGAAAACCCCATCAGAATTTTACCTTGGTCACACCAACAACAAAGGTGTGTGCCACGTTTGAGATGAAGCCATCGACATGCACACCCAAGTCGCTGCAAATTAAGACAAATAAATAAATATAACAAGAATCTGAAAAATAAGCCCGAGGAAACTATGCAACAAATTGTATCTTACATTTTTACAAGATCACCATCCTTTAATATGATGTCAGGGTCACTCTTGAGAGGAGAATAATGGCATACACAGTTGTTAATTGAGACACATGTCGGAAATGCAACACCTGTGACAGAAAAGCACATACAATGCAGCAACATGCAAAAGTAAATTTTAAAAAATGAATAAAAACAATTGTAACACCTTTCTTCATTTCCTTTTCTCTCTTAAAGATTTTTCCAGTTTCTTGCACGATGAAACAATCTCCTTTTTCACAAAGACTCAGCACAGACACTCCAGGTGTAGCAGCTTCAAAAACAAGTTTCAGAGCTCCTGCAAATACATAACATCATATATAACGTTACGAATGTGGAGGACAACTGGATAAATACGTGTGGTGATGTCATTTGAAGCAAATGACGAAAGTAGCTGCACTCCGAAGAATCAAATTCTAGCCAATTATCTGTGTAGCGACACAAAGTTTATCTACTTTGCTTTCCGTATATTTGGGATGGTAGCAAGAGTGTGCTCGACCTCTAACGTTAAATTTAAAGAAATTTCTAAGTTTAAGAACATGAGTAGATAAAAAAAAAAAACATTTTGAAAGAGCAAACTAGCAGTGCTCATATTCAAAGCAGACCTTAGCGGCTAGCTCGACTGGAGGTGAAGCTAAAGCAGACCTAGCATAATAAGCTATCATGTCAGCACATTGTGGCGGGGTTACAGCTTTGACATATTGCATGCTTGTGTGTAATACCTGTTGTGCTACTTTGTGCAATGATTAGTGTCATTTAATAACGAAACTACACTAACAGCTGCTCGAGTACGAAGAGCTGGCTGCTAGCTAACATGACGAACTGATACCACAAGAGTTCATTCAAAACGGCACGTTGTCGGGGGCTTACGGTTTGCTATTTCGGCTCCCATTTTGTACTTGGTAACCACTACATCTTCTGCAATGGTTTGCTCCGGCGTGTCTTCATCTCCGGACATGTTGGCAGTGTGTTACGAACTCCAAAGGAACTTTTCCTTCCGAGGCTGTCAGACAGAGGAAAGACCACGCTGCTGCAAGTACCGCCCGAACTGCCCACGAGCCCCAGACCCGCAGAGCCCGCCCACTGCCAAAGACACTGAGCAGTCAAGATAGTTAACTGAACTGTGCTCATTTTGGCACATACAGTATAAACAAATATGAAACTGAAGTTATACATACTCACGGTGGGCCTGGTGGTACTAGTTCTATCTTTTCTAAAATAAATAAATACATTCGGTAATAAATAAATAAATAAATAAAATGCCGTATTTGACTACCGGGCTTTAAGCACCATCTCACCATGATTTTAACAATATCAGATGACATCACAACATTCTACAGGCCAGTGTTATTTCAATCAGATTGGGGGTAGCTAATAAGTGTTTAAATTGAGTTTATTTTGAAATACAAAAGTTTAACAGAAATCACCATTTGTTAAATCTATAAAATATTTTTTTAAATATTTCTTTGCAAAGTCCAGTGTTACTAATTGGGAAAACTGCCTCTTGCCCCCAACTTGCCCTTTAACTGCCAAGAATTCAAGAATGTGAAACCCAGCATTATGGTACCAACACTATCAAGCATATAGCGTGACTGTAACTGTAATCTAAGAGAAACACCAACATTTGATTACCTACCTCCGTTTTAGGACATAGGCTGTAATAATTGAAACAAAAAATAACTATACAAGTCTTTCGTCTTCTTTATTACAAATACTACATACATACAATTATTGCAAAGTTAATCATACTGTATATTGAATACATAACCTTGAGAGAGAGAGAGGGGGGGGGGGTATGTAGAGACAGACATAGACATGGGGGGGTATTGTGAGAAAAAATAATATTTTATTTATGATCAACAGTTCTGTGCAGCTCTCCCAGAACACATTATTAGATACGAAGAGCATCTGGCTTTAGAAACAGTCTGCTGTGCCAGTAATCTGGGTTGTCAAAAGAGGTGGTACTTTCAGGATCCCCAATGCTTGCACACACCTTGATGTATTCTCCAATGCCTGCACACCTGGTCCCGTCCAGCTCCTCAGAAACAGCCGTGTCCCTCTCTGGCAGGTTCTGGTACATGGGTTGTTCCCACCCATTGAGTCCACTGGTGACTCTGGTCATCTCCTCATACTCCTCCTGCATTTTTACTCCAGCTGTGAGCACATCTGGTTTGGTATTACCAATAATGCCCACATAAGCTTGTAATTCCTGACATGTTTCTTCCATTTCTGTTGTTTCTGCCAAGGATCTTTCACTTCCTCTGTTCTTTAGACTGGTATCATTTTCCTCCTGTGAGTTAGAGCACCTTATATCTAGATAGTCATACCTATCAATTTGCTGGACTTCCTCTTCCAATTCTTCTCCAACCCCAATGTCTCCATGTAGCTCATTTAACTCAAAGATATCAGGGTCTGCTGCAACCCCTGTACAATCTTCATTCACTCTTTTGTTTGTCACAGAAATGACAGGAGTTTCCTCGTGACCAGCAATGTCCTCTAAAAGCAATGGTGCAATAGATGTTGGAGATGGTAAAGTTGTCATTTTATAGCCAATGGCAGCAAGAGGAGCATCAATTTTGGCTGCAATGTCCCGAGTACAACAAGAAGAAGCACTTGCCCTTTTGCCCATGATTTCATACTCCTGGGGTTGTCTGATCACCAAAGGGGACAAATTTCTCATAAAATATTTTGAATTTTTTTTGCAGAGTGAGAAATTTGATGAACTGAAAAGAAAACAAGTTAATTAGAAGTTATAAATAAAATTTAAAGTTTCAAAGCTTTTTGGAAGTTAATTACCTTTGTGGTAATTAATGATCACAAGACAATGATTTTATTTAAAATGTTTTGAAACTTAGTAGATTTTTTTTTTTATTAAATGTAGGTACTAATCAGATCATAACTTAACCACCATAGTTATTAAAATCTTGAAATTTGAATTTGTACTAGTCTGAGAAAATTTACTGGCAACTTTGCTCCTGGAAGTTCTAGAGGCTTACCTCTTTCTGTTTGGTCAGATGATCCTGGCAGGACATAACCATAGCGGTCAACCTCCTCTGCAGCTTCTGTTGTCCACACTCTAAATGAACATGGGCTTGATGCTGTGGACAGCTTCCGGTGTTGATTTTTGGCTTTTAAAGTGTTACCCTGCTCTGACCCAAACACAGATGTTCGAAAACCGCTAGTCCAAAAATGTTCCTCAAATACTTCTTCTTCATCTGGAGCAGGTCCCCTGACCACAGACCTTTCAGGTAACGTTTGCACTGAGCTTAGCCTTGGCCTTTGACTCCAGAGCTGATAGAAAAAAGATTGATTTGTTCCAGTCTATAGGATTAGGGCTATAACTGTATGTATATTTTTTGCTTGTACCTGTCTGATACTGTCTATAGGACCTGCAGTCATTGGCAAATATCCAAAAGGTCCACTCTGAGAAGTTCCACTCTGCAAAAAATTTTTGGTCAAAATTAAGGTTCTTCTCTGAAAGTGGTTGCACAGCACATCAGTTAAGTTACTTTTCTCACCTTGTTGGAGTTTAGCCTTGAGCGATAGCGATTCCAGGTGGGGGAATGATATAAAGGAGGTGTAGCTAGTCCCTCTTCTAAAGCATAATCATCTTCATCTTGATAATCTGATTCCAAATGACCACGTTCCAGATTTCTGTGGTAAGTCTCCTCAGCAGAAATGTCACCCCTTTCCAACTAAGAAACAACGCAGGAGTTATGACACGATATATATATGTGCATTGGTATTTTTTTCTATAGTTGTTACACCTTAATAACAAGGTATCGGGACGGGTCTCTTGCCATTCGTGTAAAGTCACTGACAAGCTCTTTGAAAGTGGGACGAATGTTTTCATCAATCATCCAGCCTGAAAATGTTGGACAAAATTTAACAAACAATATAATTGTAACTTATAAAGAGCTTTTAAACCCACATTTAACCATGACCATGTAGACATCTATAGTACAGATCTGAGGCTGTGAAAGGCGCTCCCCCTTCTCCAGCAGGCCTGGGACATCTTGAGGCAGCACAGAGGCATATGGCTCCGCCCCAAATGACATCATCTCCCACACAGTCACCCCTGCAATATTTAAAATGTATCTTCAGCTTCTTCATTATTCATCACAGCGAAGGACTTTACATTGTAGTGGGCACTCACCATAACTCCAGACATCGCTTTGATGACTGTATCTCCGAAACAATATGCTTTCAAGCGCCATCCATTTTATAGGAGTCTGGGTATAAAAAGAAACAGCTTGAGAGCATTATTTAAAAAAAAAATGCCAAAAAATTCTAAAATATATTAGGTAGCAAAAGCACGAGTCACTGTAACCTTGGTGTCAATATAAACATATTTCTTGTCATCTGGATAGAGGAGGTCTGCCACGCCGTAGTCAGAGATCTGAACCTGGTAGTCACTCTTCAGCAAGATGTTCCGAGTTGCAAGATTTCTGTGGACCATGCAGTGCTCCTCAAGATAGTACATGCCCTGAAAGACAAGCATGGTTACAATATAAATTTGGACTGTTCATTGTTTTGAAATTTTCAACATGCAAATTAATAGCCAGAACCAGAAATTCACAATACTAATCTAGAGTATGAAACAGTTTTCTTTTATTTGGAGGATATTTAGGATGCAATATTTTTAATTTGAAAAAAATGTGGTATTTAAAAACAAACAGGTTTAATCATTTGCTATTTTTGACACTATAATATAAAGCAATTCAATGTGAAACTAAAGTATTAAGAATGCAGAACTCTGATTGGAGCATGTAACAAAAACGTAGCATATTTCGAAGTGCAAGTTCTCAGTGGTCTGTAACTAGAGGCATTTTCAGTAGCTCAAACCTCACAACAATGATAGGTGTTGTAAAGTAAATTATTATGTGACAGATGCAATTAATATGCATATTTTTCAGACATTTTTGTTTGTAATGTTTACTCTAGCTTGGGTAAGTAGTAGTACACTTATTTTTGAAATTGCAGTTGTCAACAACACAACTTCAACAAAACGTTCTCTCACCTTGGCAATTTGCACACACCAGTTGAGTAGACGTTGTGGGTCTAGCCTGTGTTTGTTGTTCCTGATGTGCTCCAGCAGAGAGCCTCGAGAGCTGAACGGAGTAACCAACTGTAGGCTAACTCCAGGACAAATGCCAGCAGTCTAATGACATATGGGTGGTCCAGGCTTCCCATAGCCAACATGTGCTAAACAGAACAAAGCATCAAAGGTCATTTTTTTGGGAAGTTTCGAAAAACAAGACAAAAATATGGTTTTCTTACGTCTGTTACGTCAGTAAAACTTTGACGTCCTGTACAGTCATGAATGGTTTTTATGGCGACAGGGATTTTAACGGTTTCACCTTCTGGAGTCCAAAAACCCTAAAATAGTTTTCATTCGTACTTTGGTTATTTCACATTCATGAATGCCTTGTTTCATTGTTATGATTAAATACTTGAAATACATATAATTGTTAGTACTGGTGTTTGGCATTTTTGATGAATAAGAAACTACTAAGATAGGTTGCCCAGAGTATTCACAATTGAGAATAATGGACAAATGGTTTATATTCTACCTTATGAACAGTGCCAAACACTCCTGAACCAATTGGTTTGATTTTTCTCAAATCTGAAGGACGTAGAATCCTGGCTTGAACCTTAGTCCCTTTCTCTCCAGGACCAAGAGGCTCAAAGCTCTAAAGAAAAAAAAAGTTATTTAAACATTTTTTGACAACTCTTTGACATAATTTATTATTATTGTTATTTATGTTATTTTTCACCTCTCCACTCTCCAAATATCTTCTCATGGCTCTCTTTCGGCGAATGGCAAGGCCTCTGTGGTACAGTAGGCCAAGGAAAAATACTACCAGACAGAAAATCAAACCAGCTGGGACACCTAGCACTATGCATGTGATCTGACCGCTGCAAAGAAAGCAGAAATGGATCTACACAACCGCATTTATCAAAAGAAAAAAAAAACTCCATGATTTTGCCACTAGAGGGAGCTCTTACCTACTAAAAGCGAGCCCGTTTTCTAAACAATAGGACTTTCCTGGACCTGAGCATCTACAAGACATCAGCATGTCCTGTTAGCCTTATCATATAACATTCATGTAAAAAAAAAAAAAAAAATAAAAACTGTATCACACTTTAGACTTACCCTTGTGTGCAGTTTGGATGACACGATTCACAGTGACCCTCTCTGTTTGGATATTTAAAAATCATGCCTTTTTGTCCATCATTGACTCCAGCAGGACACGAGGACATGCAGAATGGTCCATCTTTAAAGTTATTGCAGGCTTCACACTCATCTGCACCCTACAAAACATGTTATTATATTTTATGATTTTAAGATAATTCTGTGTTTATCAAATAAAATTGATCAAATGTTTTGTTCTCAATTTGCTTACTGGCCCTGTGCAGCTGGCTTTTCCATACTGAGGTCTACACTCTGCATGACAAGCCACACACTTTCTATCATGGTTTGCAAACTCCCTCGGAACACTGCACACAATTTCCAATATTACTATAACAACATCAAGAGAAAAATACATACTGAGCATAGCAGTTCACACACCCTCTGAGGAAGTTACAGCTGCTAACACAGGTTCCATCTCGACTATAGTTTCTGCAGGACAGACACTGGTCAGGCCCAGGTCCCCAGCATCCAGAGTCAGAACACAGCGGATCACATATGTGTCCTTCTTCAACTGCAAAAACAGACTTCTATAAAGTTCTCTGAGGTGACAGTGTTTGAATATGCATGTGTACAAGCCTCACCACATTTGTCCTGAGGTTTGTTATTGTTAATGTTGTTAACTCTCACTCGATTGCCTCTGAACAGCTGGGTCCAGTTCACTGTGTTATGGTAGCACAGGTTTTCATTCTGACTGATGTACACACTGCCATCACTGATCTCCCTGAGGGAGTGCAGACCCAAAGACGTGAGGGAGGAGATGCGCATCACCATAAGGGAAAAACGTCTGTGATATTTAAAAAAAAAAAGTAATACATATATTTGTATATTTGTGTTATTGGTTTCTTAAGTTCACGTTAGAAGACATCATGAAAATGAGTTGCAAAAAAGGCTCTCAACAGCAAACAAAACAAAACTTACTTGAAGAGGGATCTTCCTTGGATGGTTGTGAGACTTGAAAATACAGACAAATCATTGAGTTCTTTTGGCCAAGACTGAATATTAAGGATATCTGTAAAAAACAAACAAATAACAAGTTATTCAAATACCTCATTTCTATCAGCCTATGATTTCTCTTCATCTACTCAAACATACCTGTGATTTCTCTGACTGTCTGGAATATTTCCAACTTTTTAGCATCTAAAGGTGGAATTTTTTTAAAGTCATCTCTGAAAATCAAAACTGCAATAATGACTTTCATAATATCAGACGAACAAAACAAATATTACAGTGCAAAGTATAATTACCCCAAAATCCCTGTGACGAGAAAGTGCAAACTGCCCTGGATCTTGGTGCAGTTGATGAAACTGTCAATATTACTGGAGTCCACAGTCTGTCTATGCTCTGCACCAGTGCCTTCACACACTGCATTGTAAAACATAGCATCAATAAAATACATATAAATCACAGTTACTTGAATAAAACATTTGGTTCTGACCTTTGGGACAGAGTCCATTGCAAAGCTCACACTGCCTTTGGCCTCCTCTCTCCACCTCCATCTTATCAGGAGGACAAACACTGACACAGGAGCTTCCATCCACCACAAAATGAGCTAAATACCGAAAAGAATATTATGAAATGAATACAGAATCATATGTTTCTTACATAAGATGTGGAGATAGTTAATATACAGGAGACTTACTGGGGCACTGAGAGACACATATTGAGCCATACTGATATTTGGCATTGGGATTAGTTTCCATTTGAAACATTTGCTTGTTATAAATTAGATTTTGAGGGCACTGTCGCACACAGGACCCAGAGTCGTTGAAATGACGACAAGCCTTTTGAGAACAAAAGTATGAATAATATTATTATTTTATTTTTTTATGCAAAAATCTATTTATTTTGTGGAAGACATTTTTAGTTCAAACGTCAGTGCAGTACTTTACATAAAATTTCTTACAAAACAGTCAACGTCTTGAGGGCCCCTGCACCCTGCTGCACACTCGTTGTGGCAGCAGTCTCGCGGACTGGTCCCAAAACAGCGCCCATTGCACTGAGGAGCACACACTGTCTTTGTCACTGATACAGAAGAGAGAGAGTAACCAGGGTCACTTGGGTTCAGGTCACTGAGGGCATGTATTCTAAACATGATAAAATAAACGTAAAGTTCTTACATTTTTGACACTGGCCTTCATTTGGACCCCAGCAGTAGTTTCCACAGGAGTCATGACAGGGACCTAAATTGCTTATTAATTACTGAAAAGCCATAGGACAAGTAGCTATAAAATGATTTAAACCAAAACAGACCTTTTTCACCATTGTACTGAATCTCAATAGGTGCATTGTTGTCTCTGATAATATCTTGCCAGTATATCCACGGACCATAGCTCAAATATTTGTTATTTATGATCTGAACTCCTCCTTCTAGAATTTCTGCAAAACAAAATATTGTTATCACCTTTGCAGTTTCGCTGCAAAGAAGCCAAAAAAGGCAAAAATTAAACAGCAATGTATGCAAGTGCATTTCTCAACCTGTAAGATTCGGTAAACCCAGCTGCCTGAGGCCATTGAAGCCATCTTTCGGATAGTTAAAAAGCACAGAGAGTGCAAATCGCCTTTCATACAAGTTGTTTCCTCTAATCACTCGTAGCTGTCCTAGAGGGATGTCTTGAAAGTGATTCATAGCAATGAGGACGTAGCCAGTTACTTCACGAATAGTCTGGAAATGAAAAACAATATAGGTCTAATATTTAACCAATCAAACCAAACTATCACTGATCAAAGCATTTCAGTTAGTATTTTACTTTGAGAAAGGAGAAGTCCCAGTTTCTTTCAATCTGAGTGATTTCGAGGTTTCCCATGACAATCTCACAACCATCATATCGATCTCTGATCAGGTTATACTGAATCTCCTGAGATCCCGTGGAGCTTAGGCCGTTCTGTGTCCCAGGACACACCACTGAAAAACAAAGATTTTAAGAAAAATGCACTACTTTTGATAAAACTGGAAGTTAACAAAATTTTGATTGATTAACTGTGTTCTCAGAAGGAATACTAATTTATTTTTGTCTTAAAGAAACAAGGTATCTGCTGTGATGTCAATGTAACTACTTTGCATTGCTGTCTTAAGGTAATCAAGAATATTACAGTCAAAAAGACAGTGTGCATCCAAAAGTTACAATAAACAAAAACAAAAAACCTGAAAGAGTATAAAATGGCATGCTTCCTTGAGATCGTCATGAAGAGTAGTAAGTTGTGTTGCTGATGTAAAAACTGGATGCTCTGGATCTTCTTCAGTCTCGGTCTGATTCTGGCCTGGGGCAGCAGAACTTCTTCAGACAAAGCTGTGCATTGTAGTAAAGCTCTAAATGTGGACAGTGTGTCAGAGAGGGCAAGAGTGATGCAGAGACAGACAGAGCTGCAGTGTGTGAGATGTGTCCAAGGGCTCTGCGTCTCTGAGATCATACCAAAGGACAAAGGCCTGAGTGTGGAGGGCACACATTGGCAGGAAGAGAGATTGAGTGAGCACAAAAACACATGCACATCAGCTTTTGTCTTTGAAAGTTCTTCAATTAGCACGTTCTGCACCTGAATCAGCTAACATGTTCCTGTATTCAAAAATAGTGCAACTTTGGGTATAGTAAATGTGTTAGGCAAATTAGGCCGGTTACAGGTCATTTTACATGGGTTGTGGTAGTTTCATCATTAGACTGGGTAACTAAAACAAATCAATACATTACTCTAGTAGCAGCCCAAAAAAAGAAATACATACATTTTACAGAAATCAAAAAAGAGATGCATTGTCGTTTTATTTGCTATTCCTTGACTTTGTAAGTTATTACTCAGCTACTGATGAGTTGGATGTGTTAATTAATCGAAGCACTGCAGCATTTATTGAATATCAATGGTTAGCTCACCTTCATGCAACAGAGGCGTTGTTGACGTAAAGATGGAGAGAAGTGTCAAGAAAGTTAAGGTTGCCCTTCGCCAATGGAGCATCATGAGGCAGAATCTCTCGTCGTATCACTTCAAAATATACCCAGAAAATACATGCTCTTTGAAAAATTATATAATTTTGATCTCTTCTATTGAAAGAGAAGACATAAAATGCGCCAAAACAAAGTAAAACAGCAGGCGACAAGACGTTTTGAGGAAAAGGTTTCCCTCCCAGAAAGTGGCACGCGATTGGCCAATAACCCCAGCATTGACCAATCAGATCTCGGTCCGTCTTTTTTTCCCCACATTTTTTTGCAGACATTCAAGAAGTTGTTAACAGTCAAAAATCATTACATATTGCAGTTATGTTTAACATTTATTTAATTTATTTGCTGAATGGTGTTGCTCATATTAAGTTTTAACTGCAACCTGAGCTAAAATATTGAAGGATAAGTAAAATGAATTCATGAATACTTTAGTCTAAATAGGCCTACATAAAAAAAAAAGAAAAATTTTACCCCCATTCAATAAGTGTGAGCTTTTGAAAAGTCTAGGCCTACATAAGTATAGTATTTGAATGTTACATGTGTCCTCTTTATGTGGTGATATTTTGGTTAGTGTTGTCAGCTGCCACATGAGGAAGCTGGTCAGTGGAGCCCTCTGCTGTGAGTGCCTTCACTGTTCCCCATCCAAAGAGCAGTATTGTCCCCACAGCCCCGTCAACTGGTTAATCACCTCTTTGATGCGTATGGAGCAGTAGGCCACAATAGGAACATTGTCAGGAATGTCGAGTGACTTCTGAACCCAAACCAAGAACATGCTTAATTTGGTTTCAGATTTCCAAATATGAAGCAGAGTCATTCCAGTAGTTTTTAGAATATTGGTTTGAGCTCGCATGAGTCTTCATTTAAAAGCATGACTAAATCAGGATGAGAACCAAAACAAAGCTTAGATCAGAACTAACCTGGACTGAAATAAGGACTCTAGAACAAACCGCCAAAGCAGTCAAATACATGCAGTAAAATACATACATGCAGTAAAATACATGCATGCATGCATACATACATGCATACATACATACATACATACATACATACATACATACATACATAGCCTACATACATGCATACATGCATACATGCATACATAAAATAAATCATACAAAAAATGTAAATACTATATTGTTTTGATATGCAACATAATTAATGTTATTAATGTTGTTATTTAGAGCTGGAAAAGACATTAACTTGAACTGTCTCTGTCCAGCAGGAGGAAGCAACGTATCAAGATTTTGACAAGGAACCGGAAACCCACTCAGAAACTGTTTTCAAATTATTAATGGGCTTTCTTTCTTTCCTAAAACAATTAAATAAAAAAAAGTCAATTCATCATCAATTAAATTCTTATTTTATTTAAACGCAATGACTTGAAATTACATTTAGTCACGCTGTTGAATAAGGCCAGTGTTCATTTTGTGACCTATTGTCTATTATTTTTTAAGTGTAAAGTCCATCATTAATTTTTTCTTACATAATGAAAAGAGGTGTTTGTTTGTTTCTGGGTCAGACTCAGTGCTTTCTGCAGAATTGGCAATTTTACAATACCTCCGTAGTGTCAGTACCAGTGTCTTTCCTGGTGGCCATGTCCCATCCAGCACCCACTGTGGGGGTGACTGCTGTGGCCTTTTGCAGTTGCCATCTCTTGGAGATTGATGAATTGATTGTGGGGCTGCTGCCAGTGTGTCTGTGCCCTGGTCCAAGGCGTCCCGGTTACGGGTGGGAATCCCAGCTATGGCATCTGGCCTGGGGCTACCATTGTGGCTGTCCTGCAGGGGGCCCTGGGGGCCAGTGGTCCCGAGATCAGCTCTAACCCACATACTGCTGTCACACCCCTGGATACACAGCAGCACTCACCCAGACATGGACCTGTGATTGGCTCAGACAAAGCCAAACTGACTTTGTAATTCAATAGAAAAACCTAATTGTGCCAGAGGTCTTAATGGTGGAATTTTGGAAAGGCCATGAGGGAAAGACAGCAGACATCTACATCCTAATCCAGCCGGGAAGGAGTGCAGTTCAATAAAATTTTGATGTAATATAAATTAAGTTTTGGCCAAAAAAAGGAAGCAACAATCACGCAAAAACTTGTATCCTTTTTATTCATTGATAGTGCCACACAATTCTATATAATTTAGTACATCTTTCACATATTTTGTTCATCTATGCTCTTTTTTTCTTGATGTAACCCAGACATACCATACATATTTGAGAATGTTACATAGTGTTCTTAAATTTCTACAATGTTAAAAATCAGCAAACTTTAACTAAAACATTATTTAGCCACAACTACAGAATGTTATCAGGGCTATGGTAGCTGGGGTATTTGAATATTAGACATTCCTACAGAAAAGCATGTTAGATAAATTAACAACTGTCAATATAAGGCCACAAAACAATGTTCACAACAACTGAACTGAATAGAAAGCACATCACACAAGCCCCTGTCTGTCAGACAAATCACCCTCAATATCTACATGTGTTTGAATATCACTGTCATTACCTCGCAAACACCAGTGTATACTTCAATTGTTACTTAAACATATGTACAGTGGAGCTCACATAGAAAAGCATGCATTTGCATATTAGAGGTTTCAGTAAACTTTGTACTAATCCATGACATTTATCAGTATCGTAGTGTTCCAATTGTTTGAGAATGACAAATCACCTTTATCTTGTGCAGTATTAACATGCCGTAAAACATTTTAGTACGATCAACATCTTTTTGAGTAATAATGCAGTCTGTGTCAGAGCATGGTATCACAATGGGCATTAAAAACACTGCAAGTTTTGGCTGGAATACAATGAAAACTACAGAAAATAGCATTACATTACAAATTGTTAGAAACAAACGAGTCACACTAATTGAAGATGGATAAATTAGAATCAGAGCCATGTCGACAAAATGCTGCCATTCTCACAAAATTACTATAACAGACATTCAGAACCTTACAAGTGTTCTAATATTGCCAATCACATGCTCCACTGTGTGGCTCTCTATATCGAGGACGGCCAATAGCAGATCATAATCCACTGAACTGGTACAAAGCACCTGTTTCATTTGAGCCATCAACAAATATCCCAAACAAATGGTCTTCACTGATGCTGAGCCAGGCACTCTTAACTTCCATTAGTGGCCTGCAGAAGTTCACAGTCCCTAAACTAGAATCACCATGCAGATTGGGGAAGCAGTTATATAGACTGTTTTTCAACAGCTGCCATAGCATTTAATGCGTATAACAAAAAGTAAAACTTGTGATAATTAACCAATAAAAAAACATTTATAAAACTAGTTTGCAACAAAATAAATAAAAACTGTCTACTCTGTGAAAATCATAATTTACAAAACCTACACAACAGAGATAATTCTGAGAAGGAAAACTGCAAAACACTGTTATGAGCATTACATTATCCAGAATATGCTTAAGCTTTGGACAATGATATGATACTGAAATCTGGTCTAGTTATAATGCCACTATACTATATTTTCACATTCTTAATCATCCACATCAAGTATCTGGATAAAATTTCAATACAAACATAAATTGAAAAACAGTAATTAGGTCAGTATTTTAAACAAAACATTTTGGTTAAAAACAATGTATTTCATACTGTGCAATATACAAATATGTAGCACTTTGCCTTTATTTTTAATTAAATAGGGAAGATATTTCTGGACTCAAGTAAACAAAAGCATAATATACTGTAACATTTAAGTTCAGGGAGGAGATCACCTGTAGGAACTGTCCTGCCTTGACATGTAAACAGACCCATTATAATCTCTACCTGGAGCTGCACCAGACTCTTCCCACACACAGATATCCCGGGACACCTCATTTCTTGTTCTTGAGCTGGTTGGCGAGCCAGTCCAGGCCCTCGTACAGACCGTCCCCACTCGTGGCACATGTGGCCTGGATATACCAGTTGCGGTGACGTAAAGAGTGGAGGCCAAGTTTGTCTGTGATCTCTGCAGCATTCATGGCGTTCGGCAAATCCTGCACAAAAATGTATTGGAGTTTGTCAAAAAGTAAGAGGAAGTGTTTACATAAGAGCTGAATGACACATTGAAGTCTTGTACCTGTTTGTTGGCAAAGACAAGCAGAACAGCATCTCGCAGCTCATCTTCTGCCAGCATTCTCATGAGCTCCTCCCGGGCTTCATTTACTCGCTCACGATCATTACTGTCTACCACAAAGATCAAACCTGCACACACATTTGCAATATATGCATGTTAAAGTTAATTAAATACAAAAATTATTGTGTTTTATTGAAGCTAATAGTACACTGTTCACTTTATTCACATACTGTAAAGTTTTCTAAATCTCTCAAGGTGTTGATGACAAAAATGATAATTTAGTTCAAGCTAGAGTGGAGTGGAATAGTTATAAACTTAGAGCAAGGGTCTCCAACCTTTTTCGCCAGGAGAGCTACTTTTGCAAAAGAAAATTGGCGGCGAGCTAGTGTTAGCAATGACCAAAATTTCAATCTAAATGTGGCTTAGTTAAGAGGTCTATATACAAATTTAGCCATTATTTATTCAGAAGTGTGCACAATTAGGCATCTACAGATACATTTACAGTAGAAAGATGCACGCAATAAAACCAATTTGAGCATAATTTGTATGATTCTAAAATCCTTTGGCCAGCTACTTGGAAGGTGGTGGTGAGCTACTGGTAGCTCCCGAGATACAGGTTGGAGACCCCTGACTTAGAGCAATTAGAATCTCAAACCAATGCATGCTCTCTGTGCTGTCAGAATTTGTCAACTACTTGATGAGTAAGTTACTAATTATAAGTAACTTATTAAGAGTGTACTGATAATTAGTACATTGCAATCGCACAAGGCTTTGTAAAAGAAACGAACAAAAAACAGCTTGAATTTTTATGCAAATGTCTTCATGAGAAGTGTTAGCCAAATAAGGCCCAGGAGTGAGAGGCAAGTATGGCTGCAATATAACTATACAAACCTAAACATGACCTATGTCGAGGTCATGATGGAAGTTCATGGCAATGTAGATTACCTTGTGTGTTCTGGAAGTAGTGCCTCCAAAGGGGACGGATTTTGTCCTGGCCACCCACGTCCCATACAGTAAAGCTAATGTTTTTGTACTCCACTGTCTCCACATTGAAACCTGCACAAAACGCAGCGTTAAAAGCAACTCGTTACTATAGTATTACAACATGATTAGTAGTTTTGGTCATCTCACCGATTGTAGGAATTGTGGTAACAATTTCACCAAGCTTTAACTTGTAGAGTATGGTAGTTTTCCCAGCAGCATCCAGCCCTACCATAAGAATTCTCATCTCCTTTTTCCCTATAAGGCTTTTTAACAGGTTTCCAAAGATATTCCCCATGATGATGGTTTTATTTCACCTTGTTGCTGCAGAACTGCGAAAAAAAGGCAGTGAATTGTGTTTGTGTGCATAAAGAACCACCTTATGAGGCACATCCACTGTTTAAAACAATTATTAACATTTGGCATCATGACACTCCTCGCTGCTGTTGCAAGTCATATCTTATTTGAAAGTGTGCTACTTCACACTTTACAAGCGGAGGATTTACCCTCAGATTTGTGCTATCTTACTGAAATGAGAGCATGAAGTATTATTTTACTGGCAAATTTATATATTATATATTTTATATATATATATATATATATTATATATATATATATATATATATATATATATATATATATATATATATATATATATATATATATATATATACACATATATACATATACATATACACTTTGAAGTCAAAAATATAAAGTTCAATGTCAAAACTCCAAACTCATATTGGATTTTATATATTTTGCTGGTATGTGGAAATTAAATAGACTATCATTATATAATTGTATGAAATTATTTCACTACAGGTAATTTTTCCCTCAGTTTAGTGGAAGATAGACAGATTAAGGATAAAATCTACAATTACTATGTGGTGCAAAAACACTGTGAGTGTCTTGTCCCACTGCTAGTAAAGAACCATTTTATGAAACATGTCAAGGAAAAGGGTTTGCTGTGCATTTCTCTTTCTTTCTTCTTCATTTTTAACAGCACTACTTTTGCATAGCTCAAGTACAATTCTGGTTAATATAGTTAATATATTGCCTAGATGTTTTTCTAAAATGTATTTGATCATCAGTCAGTACATTTAACCAAAACAAACACGTGAGAAACTGCTTGACAATAACAAAATGTGACTCATAAATGATGCTTGTGAGAACGGATTGAACACAAATAGCTTGTTATTATTCACAACTGGGTTCATAAACTGAATCTTTGTAATCGCAAGCTAGAGAATCAGCGCTATAGACCAGGTCCATTGATGAGCAGCACAGGCGATGCTAGCAGAGCAGACCCTGGTACAGCTGCAGTGACATTCATGCATCGGTCATAATGCGAGAGGATGATCCGCACTTCGAGGATGAAACACAATCTAGACGGGCAAATTGCGGTGCGCTTTTATCTAGCAGCAGATACAACGATTCGTGTATGTGAACTGCACTGCTAGCTCTTCTTTGTACTAATAAAATATTTCTCCATACGAATTTGTGCGCTGTAATTCCCTTTTGCAGTCACGACACCGCTCGGCCTAATGTCGTCGATTCACAGCCTTTTATAGGACATTAAGGGTCATTATTTGAAAGTCACACATAGTATCCCTCTTTGGTCGTTTAAAAACAGTCTGTATATGATCATCAAAATTGTCACTGTTTGCATCTCATTCACTTACCCCTCCAGGATAAGGCAGACGGGCCAGCTGCGGGATCAGGGAAAGGACCGGGTTATTCTCTCGCGAGATAATGTTGAAGCGACCCAGATGTCTCGCGAGAACTAAATTAGAACAATTTAGTTTTTATCGTCCATAGTTTTTTATCATCTGTGGTCACTAGTTAATATTTTAATACTCTAAACATTAGGGGAGTCCTTCAATTGATTTTTTTTTCTGAGCAACTAAATGAATTAAACTGGAAAAGAAAGTCTAAAAATTACTTTTAGAATTTAGAAGGGAAAAAAAAAGCTTCCTAAGTCAGGTAAATATTACAAGTCTAAAAGGGCAACCTTATACCACTAACATAACTAATAATAATAATAATAATAATAATAATAATAATAATAATAACAATAATAATAATAATAATAATAATAATATAAATATGAATATTAACAACAATAATAGTAATAATAACAATAATAATAGTCATTGTTATTATTATTATTTAATTTTATATTATTATTATTATTATTATTATTATTATTATTATCATCATTATCATTATCATTATCATTATCATTATCATCATTATCATCATTATTATTATTATTATTATTATTATTATTATTATTATTATTATTATTATTATTATTTCTTTGTACGTGCTTGTGTTATACTTTTGTAGCCCCGGGTACAACCCATGTGCCTAGGGGACTACAAAGTTGAGGGATGGTGAAAACTATTTCAGAGACAGAATGCGCCTTAGTAAATGCGCTGTTCCCAGTAATGTGATTTTCTGGATCTGCGGCAGGCCTATTTTTCCTGGGATTTGAACTATGAACCTATCAAGATCTTTTTTGACAAGTCCAAGTGCTCCAATGACAACTGGTATAGTGTGTGTCTTCATTCCCCACATTTTGCTGATTTCAATTTCCAGATCTTTATACTTAGACAGTTTTTCGCATACTTTAACTGAGGTGTTTCTTTCAGATGGGATTGCAATGTCAATTAGTACACACTCCTTTTTCCCCTTGTTTTTAATTACTATATCCGGCTTATTAGCTTTTATTTCTCTGTCTGTGTGTATCGGCATATCCCACAGGACTGTTATGTCGTCTTTCTCCTGGACAGTGGTTGGTTGGTGTTCATACCATTTTTCTGAAGTTTTTATTCCATATTCACCACATATTTTCCAGTGGACATAAGCTGCTACCTTATTATGGCGATTAATATATTCATTTTTGGCCAACTCTGGACATCCTGCCACTAAATGGTCAATTGTTTCTTCAAATTTCCCACACACTCTGCATTCAGGGTTTGTCCCATCCTTCATAATGTGGTGGTGGTATGCTCTGGTGGCTAAGCTTTGGTCTTGTGCAGCCATAATTAGTCCTTCTGTTTCTGCTTTTAATCCGCTGCTCCTGAGCCACTGATTTGTTTTTAACTTGTCAACATCTCCGTCATTCAGCCTTTTGGGATATTTTCCATGCAGGTTTTTTTCTTCCCACCTGTTCTGTAGTTGATGTAGCCCTTGAGCCTTTGCCACTTGCTTAATACGTTTTGCAAAGACTATGGCGCTCTCATTGTCTCTTGGTGTTTGGTTCAGTACTTCCATTTCTTGTTTATATTTAGCAGCTTCCTTTGTGACAGAGTGCATTTTTTTGTTGGCTTCATGTTGTTTAACTAGTTGTAAAAAGGGGTCATTGATTTCACTCAGGTATGCATTCAGGCCAATTGTATTGACTTTGAGTAGTGTTTCAAATTGGGATAGGCCTCTTCCTCCTTCTGTTCTAGGCAGGTAAATTCTATCAACATCAGCTTTTGGGTGATGCATTTTCTCCATTGTGAGAAACTTTCTTGTTTTGATGTCCAATTTTTTTATCTCGTTTATTTTCCATTTCCGTTTATTATTATTATTATTATTATTATTATTATTATTATTATTATTATTATTATTGAATGTCACCATGTGATCAATACAAGGTTGTATCTTGCACAACTTGTAGGTGAGTCGTTCTGGTTTAGTGATAGATGTGTTTATCAATTCAGTGGTGAGGGCAGAGGGAGGAGAGCAGATGTTAGCAGCTGTACAGCAGATTATGGGGTGGAGAGAGAGAGAGAGAGAGAGAGAGAGAGAGAGAGAGAGAGAGAGAGAGAGAGAGAGAGAGATGATGGGGTGGGGGGTGGCTACAGCAGGCTTGGTGGTGGTATATGCGAAGGTGGGGTGCATGAGAGTTATGACTTTAAGAATCCATTTTCCTCTGAAGTGTCTGCCAGTGCGCACCCCAGCAAACACAATCACAAGTCTGGTTGGTTCAGCTAGCTGAACTAATGAGGGCCTGCACGTTGAGGGCAGGGGCTTTGATGTTCTGGGTAGCTGGCTCCTTGTGCTCTCCTCTCTGTCCCACATCAAAAATGAAAGGGGAGTGGAGAAGCAGATGTTTTGGAGGCATGTATTTACACAGCGTACACTTTATACACCCCCTTCTCCATATAGTCATACCCTGTTTGCCCTCTTGGTTCTGCATACCGGCTGTATGTACTGTGAAGATATCTCCACATCTTCATATCCAACTAAACACACTAAATCGTTTTCTTATACATATAATCATCCTGTCAATCAAACTGGGTCACTTTTATCTCTCCTAACTTCCTTTAGCTCTCATTTGAGCCAAGTCTGGTTGTCATTACTCCAGGGCAGCCATTGCGTTGCTATGCATTTGTCTGCTCCATGAAAGGGAGTATATGGAGAAGAATAGGGACAAAAGTTACCAAAAATAAAACAAAATAATAAAATAAAGCTTTATACAAAGATCTGTCGTGCACATGCCAGAAACAATGACAGGAAATTCCCCTTTTGCAACTGCTGCAGGGACAGACACACAAATGAAGAAATACAAACCATAAACTCATGCTTATCATTTATACCAGTTTATTGCTCTATTGTACATTCTTCATAGGTTGACCAGTGTCACAATATTTTATAACATATTCATATTCTGACAACATATTCATGTTCTGTCCCACTGCAGATAGCCAACTCCAACACAGAGGAGACGGACTGAATAATCTCAAGACATTGCAGTAGTAAATCCTTACTGACATAAAAAAAACTACATTGGCAGCATACTTAACACAAGTGCATATTTACTTATATTTATCAGAAATCTGCTAAAATTTGAAAAAAAAAAAAAAAAAAAAAAGGGGGGGGGGGTAAATAAGTTGGTCTGGAATTGTTCTATTAATTCATATCATTTTTATTCAGAATTTTAAACTCTAAAAGATCACATTCTTTTAGAGATCAATGATCACTCTCTGAATCCCACAACCACTTATTTTTTTTCCTATGCTTGGCTATGAACTGAAGGACAGATGATCCGTTTGGATGATCACGCTAGCAAAGGCTGGTAGATTTACCCCTCAATACTCCCTCTCCCAATGTCACGCAATGCACTCCAGAAGTCATACTTTCAGAGAAACAATATCCTACAGTCATGAAAAGTTCTATCTGCATGAAGTGGTCATAAAAAGTCTTGCACCTCCTAAAACAGAGCAGAGTGCTTACACCCCATTCACACAGCTACAGACCACTAGCATTTGTTCCGAATGGATCCATTAGTCAAATCAACACCCACTGTATTGCATAAGGCAAATTTGAGGACTTCAGAATGATTTGTTTAAATTTTGAACAAAACTGATGACAACAATGCAAAAATGCATAGTGAAATACTTAAATTGATGATAGTTCAAATGTTGTATTTACAAATAGGTACAAAAATAAACAATAATGTAACTATAAACATCTCAACAGTAAAAACAACCTCGTCAGTAGACATCAATACCTTAAGGTTTACAAAATAAAAAATCTATAGATTTACATAAATACATTAGTGCATAAACAAATACTGTACACTTTTATGCAGACAGCTTGAGTGACAGAAGTGATACCCATGCCTTAGAGAGCAGCGTCTAAACATACAAATGTGCAGCAAATGACATGAGTCACCTATTCAATCTCTGACTTGGCATTTTAAAAATAACAGAGGCTAAAGAGAAAATTGATCCCAGATGATGGAAGCAGAAAGGAGGAACTGGGGAATAAACAGTCACCAGGAGGGTTACACAAGTGGAAAAACAGATGCAGTTATCACAAGTCCTCTCTACTTGCACACGTTGACCCACTCTGTGAGACGACACTCATCACATAACACATAGCAGCACCAGTGGAATCTACAATTACAGCGTTCATTTCTAGTTTGCTTTAAGATGTTGTGTCCTCGACCGCAGCACAATGAGCTACAACTGTCTGTGTTGTGGCTGGTCTTGTTACAGGTGCGACCCTGTGTACCCAAAGAGTCTATGGATGGGTCATATTCACAGAAATCTGGAGACTTCTCAAAATACACCAGCTCTCTGGACATACTACGGCGGCGACCTTTAAATCCTCCAGCACTTCCTCGAGCACTGTTCCCTGCTCGTGGATTAAAACACCATTGTTCTTGTTTTGAGAGTTGACAAATATTGCTGTTAGAAATTTATCCTTGAGTATGGAACCAACAAGCCGAAACTCTGGCGAAACATGCCAACAGGTTTTGAACTGGCAGCTCCCTGACGTTCCATGACATTTGCATTTCCTCTTCATGTTGTCAGTCACTATCTGTGGAGCAAATACACTAGTCAGAAATTAAAATTCTAATTGAAGTTGGTTACCTACTTTTTTTCTTTTAACATTTGCAAGTTCTCAAGACAAAAATGTGCCCTCTCAACGACTACATAATTAGGCATCAAAATTATGTTATTATGGATGATAATTACAAGTTGGTAAGAAAAAATAAACTTGATTTGGACTTAAAATTACAAATATTGTCTTGAATATTCTATCAGGCATTTATTTAATCTCTTTCCAATTATGTCTTGGATTTAGTGCTATTCACATTGCGCACACAGCCTCACACACACACACACACACACTTCAAATCTGTGGCACTGTAAGTGGGAACTAGTAAAAAGCAATATTTCTCACCTGTCGACCAACTTTGTTATTGTGCATTCTCATCCGAGCATGGATATCTCTGGGAGAACCTCGAGTGTCAAGCCAATCCCTGGCGAAACGATCACCAAAGCGGACATCATGACTACAGCCACCCCATTCCCAAGTCTCCTGCAAAGAGCCCAACTCATTGGGTAAAGTTTTGAAGACAGCTGACGGGTGAGTAGTGTAAAGCTGAGAAGGCAGGTTGCCATGGAGACCAACGGGCAATGACCTGGTTCTGCTGATGCCAACCCCACCCTTCTGCAGAGTCTGCAGCTGCAGCTGAGAAAGTTTCAGACGGATCTTGTCATCGTCGATTCGGCGCTTGGCCTCACAGCCACAGCCGCGCAGTTTGCCCATACTGCAGGCTGTGGCTACAGAGTGGGCCACACCCGCTGCCAGCAGAGCCAGTGAGAAGGCACTCTCACGAAAACCTGGAACACAGCAAGAGAGATGTTAGATCTCATCACAGTGCTGTTTTGACCCGTTTATCCTTCATCTTCATTGTTATCAGTTTGATTATCAGCTTGCCTCAGACTCTCACCCCTGTTGAGGATGATGTTCTGGTGGGGCAGCTTGTCCTGACCCTCCAGTGTTGAGCAGTTCCAGCGCTGATCTCGGAGCTGATGCTGGCACTCATGCAGGGCCACTTGAATGCCCTGCAGGGCAGAGGCTGTAACATCAGGACTGCGGACACACATTCGCATCTGTCTCTTGCTGAGACCTGGCAGTCTCAGACATACAGAGTTAGGAGTGAGCACTGGGTCTCCTGCCACCTTCAGGCTGAGGATGTCATTGCACAACACCCTACACAGAAAGGAAAACAAATGAGATTTTGGAGGTGTAGAGTGAGTGGGTGAGTCATTGTGTGTGTCAGTTCATCAAACCCACTGAGTAGTGATGGGAGGAAGTTGGTTTAGATATAGCAAACTAATGACCATGGAAACATCAGGTATCTAAAACACATTGAGGTAGTATTTGAGTAGAATAAGTATGAAATGAAAATTATCAAAGGCCTACACATCTAATTGTGGGATCAATAAAAGTCATCTTATTTTAACTCAAATTGAAGGTAACAGAAAAAACTCACGTACGCACACACAATAAATGTAATTTCTGTCTGGCAGAAAACTGAAAAAACACGGAAAACTTCGCAGCCACCACCCCAGTCACTCAACCGCGTGAACGTCTGACTCAAGTGCACTTACTTTACCGCAGGTGACATAAGCGCTGCTGCCAAAATCAAGAGTTGGTCCCAACGGAGTTTGTTTGATAGCTCCATTTTGTTAGATTTCTTTCGCGACGTGACATTAAAACACTTGTTGCACAAGCTCGTTAATAGCAACAAATAACTGGAATTTAACAACTGAAGTAGAGCAAAGTCATCGATTCACCGCCAAACGAGCGAAGACTGAAGACGGAGAACAGAGAAACTCGGGAACGCGTAAACGGGAGGGGGAAAGAAAGAGGGGAGGGGAGATGCCTCAACGGGAGGCTGTTTGCTAAATATTGGCCAATATAAAAAGTTGGACCGACAGTTGCTCCTTGTTTTGTTATGTTTGCAACATTTTGTCTCAAGTGTAAAGATGCGTTTCCAAAACATTACGCACATGTGATTTAGCGCAGGCAGAACTCCTAAACAATTAAGAGCAGAATAAATAATTGTAGCGGCCGGACCAAAACTTTTTCTGACGTTAACGACTATTTATGATTTTTTTTTTTTTTTACTGTAATTAGGCCTATTTTTTATAACAGCATAACTTTGCTGCTTTTCTAACCTGCCGCCAGAAAAGCAGAAGGCACGCTCTGACTACCACCGCTTCAGCCACTCCTCCCACCAATTAGTGGCTGCTTACTTCGTTTAATGTTGTCAACCATTACAGTTTATCTGACCCTAACACTAATCAGCCTACTGAGCCTACGTCAAAAAAAAAAAAAAAGGCCTTAGAGGCACTGAGCACATCTAGGCCTTTAACGCTAGTGAACAGTGAACACCAGTCAGCTATTTTAATAAAATTAAGTGAAACCTCCAATGAAAAGGGTTCGCATACTGACACACCAATTCATTTAATCTCCTTCAATTCATCAACATGAAGCAATGAAAAGTGCATTAGCATTCTGGCTTGGTGTGTATATTTAAGTGGCTTAAAAAGTGATTTTAAGTTGATTTGTATATAAAAGGCCCCTTTATCCGGATTGAATCTCTAATCTGCTCGGTGTCGCATGACTGCCCCAGGAAACTCGTTTGAGCACCTTCTTAGAAGCAGTAGTAAAAACGTAGGGCGCTACCATTAAAGCCCTTTACAAAAGCCCATTTCCTTTTACTGTCATCTCAAAATGAGATAGAGAAAGGCAACATCCACGGTGCTAAAGTAGACCATGCAAATTGGTTAGGATATGTCACATAAGACAACACTCAGCAGCAGGCTATATGGAGAAATCTGGTGGCAGTTAGGGTTGCTTCTGGTTTGGTTAGATGGAGATGCCGCAAAGTGGCTCAAGATGTGATTGCACTGCATGGATACATGTGCACCGATGGAGGTCTGTAGGCCAGATGTTGGGATGGTTTTATTCACTCATCCTCTCTTGCAGGGTTCATCATAGGCCTAAATTCAGCCTCTTTGTAAAATATAGCCTATTATTTTTTATAAAATAATAAGTTTTCAACTTAGTTATTGACTCCCCGAACAAATGCATTAGCCTATTATTTTTATTTATTTCTCAAGACAAAATATTAGCTTTTAAATGGTACAGCTGTGCTGTCAGGACTAAAACAGGCCTTATGGACTCTGCAGAGTGTTTGGAGAGAGGAGGAGTAGATGTGGTTAGGGTGTAGGCAAATCCAACCATCGGACAAAAGGGGCAGTTTTAGTTACTCGTTTTGCGTTCAAACTGTATTGCACCGTGACAGCAACTTGAAGGAACAACGACACGCAAAACGGGCGTGCCTACAGCATCTGAGGCAGAGTGCGCTCTCAGGCGCTTCTAGGATGAACCTTCCTGCATCTGCATCTTACAGGGACCAATGATGTGATGGCCGTGAGATTCCACTATATGCGCAACCTCGAGGATTGTCCTACTTTTTTCTTTCTCTTTTAAAGACCATGTTGTGTTTCCTTATTCATTGTGCACCCTATGAAGAGCATTAACTATCCCTCCCTCCAATCCTATTGAAAAGGCTCGGAGAAACAGAGGGAGATGAGAGCAGCAAATCCCTTTTTTATTCCCCTCGTAGTGCTCAATAAGAGAAGAATGTGTTGCCTATCAGTCACCGAGGGGATCAAGTCTTCGGGACTGTCCCACGCGTTCAATGCGCCGTGCAGAGCATCACTAAGCGACACACAGTGAAGAGGGCTGCAGCACCAGTATCATCCCGGACACTTACCGACACTTTACATCTTGTTCGTCTCAACTTCAATCAATTAGGTGAGTGCGCTTTACTTCATCTTTAACCAAGGACGGTGCAGGGTGAGCTGTACTTAACTCACCATCTCCAACTGGATGATCACCCATTTGTGTAGTGGCTTTTACCTTTGGATAGCTTTAAGTTAAAAACTGTATTTAGCTATAATTGGTTGTGTTTGTATGGCATTTTTTTAATCATTTTTGGAACGTGTATTAAACTTTTTGTTTGGTTTTGTTCGGGGACAGCGAAGACACAATGAAGAGCCTGGTGTTGCTACTGAGTGTCAAAGCGGCGTGCGTCCTACTGGCGTCCTCGCTCTCGGGCACTGGGGCCGTCAACAACAGTGGCCGATGGTGGTGAGTACAGATACTGAGGCCGAAGGATGAACTCGTATTCAATTTAATTTACCCCAGAGCTGCGCTCAGTGCGTCAGTTTACCTGTTCTCACTGCTCAAAAGAATGCTGATTTGGGCTCTCGTCACTTAAAAGCCACCACGTGATTTTGAGGCATAGGCTATGTGGCTTCATCTGTGCAGTTTCCTTGTTTATTCACGTGAACCTTGTTGTTTAAGGGGCTTAAATATACGCATGTGTTAATTGTAAAAAACAAAATAAAACAGCATTTATGTATAATGCAAAAACAGTTTATCAGTGAAAATATATTTAAATGTCCATATGTTTTGGTATCTCTGTGGCATTTTTAGCTTGTTGTTTAAGAATTTTGACTATAAAGCATATAGTCTGCATGCCAAAATAAAAAACTAAAAATGCTTAGTAAAATTTTTGTTAGATTTAGGGTGAGCTATAAAGCTATCTCCTCAAGGTCTTCTTCTCAAATTTTCCAACCTATTAGGCCATGCTCCACAGCACATTAATAAGTCTAACATTTACAAATTGCTTAAATGTGCACTTTTATTTAAATGACTCCTGTTTGGGAAATAAATCTGGCTGTGTAGTGTTTAATAAGTGTATTTACAGTTTTACAGTGTTTATTTGTATGTATTTTTTTAGTTTAAGATAAAACATACTATGCTCAATGTTGCATATCTATACCAACAACCAGATGATATCAATAACGGCACTGTTACCTAAAATAATTTATTTTGAGATATTGACAAAATTTTCTTTATGCTGAATCTAGGGGGATTGTCAATGTGGCATCATCATCCAACATGCTCACCAACTCCAAAAATGTACAGTTGGTCTTGGACCCGAGCCTGGCCCTGCTGAGTCGACGCCAGCGACGACTGATTCGGCAGAATCCTGGCATCTTACATGCCATAGCTGCTGGGCTACATACTGCCATAAAAGAGTGCAAGTGGCAATTCCGCAACCGCCGCTGGAACTGTCCGACCACCCACAGTCCGGCAATATTTGGCAAAATTGTCAATCGTGGTGAGCTATTGTTATCTCTCACATCGGGAGATATTTGGATGATAGGGACATGATGTTAAAGGATCATGAAACAATATATATTATTGGAAACAAATTTAACTAAAGCTATGCTTCCTAGGTTGCCGTGAAACAGCATTTGTATTTGCCATTACAAGTGCAGGTGTGACCCATGCTGTGGCCCGCTCCTGCTCAGAGGGGGCCATAGAGTCATGTACATGTGATTATCGCCGCAGAGGTCCTGGAGGGCCAGACTGGCACTGGGGAGGCTGCAGTGACAATGTGGACTTTGGGCGCATGTTCACACGAGAGTTTGTGGACTCCAGTGAGAAAGGCCGGGACCTCCGCTACCTCACCAACCTCCACAACAATGAAGCCGGCAGACTGGTGGGTACCAATCAGAGCACAAGGTGGTCATTTTTTAAACCAAGAAGTAACATTGATGTTTTACATGTAGACAGTGTCATCAGAGATGCACCAGGAGTGTAAATGTCATGGCATGTCAGGCTCCTGTACTGTGCGTACCTGCTGGATGCGCCTGCCTAACTTTCGCACAGTAGGAGACTTTCTAAAGGATCGCTTTGACGGAGCCTCCAGAGTGGTTTACGGCAACAAGGGAAGCAACAGAGCCTCTCACAGAGCTGACCCCCGACACTTGGAACCTGAAAATTCTGCTCATAAAGCGCCTTCTGCCATGGACTTAGTGTATTTTGAGAAGTCTCCAAATTTCTGTTCCTACAATGGAAAGACTGGCACTCTTGGGACCTCTGGAAGAACATGCAACAGCTCCTCTCCAGGTTTGGATGGCTGTGAGCTGCTGTGCTGTGGCCGTGGATATAAGTCTCGGACAGAAAGTGTAACCGAGCGGTGCCACTGCACTTTCCACTGGTGCTGTCACGTCAGCTGCCTCAATTGCACCAGTACACGGACGCTACACCAGTGTTTATGATTTCAACAGAACAAAAAAGACTAACTTATTAGCTAAAAGTGTGGGGGCTGTGATGACCACAGATATAGTTTTACAGCACAAAAATATCAACAGGGTATCAAACTGTTTTGAGTTCTTTGATGTTGTCTTGGTGCTTCACAATAATAAGAGGGTTTTTCAAAACATTTATGATCCACATCAAGGGTCCCATGTTTACACTCTGGATAACTGGAAATTGCGTAAACAGAGGTTTATGTGGTGCAAAAGTGATTGCAGTGCCCAGGTAGTACTGCAGCCTCTCCCACACAGGCCAAGGACTGGACATAACATTTTACAGATGTTTCTGTGGCCACAGAGCCACAAATGTTCTCATAAGTTGGTAAAGATCAAGAGAGACAGAGCGAAAATCCACGTTTTGTTTTCAAAACTATACTGGGCATCTACCAAGGGCCATCATCAGTCCATGCATTACTATTTACTTACCACTTTGGGCCTTTGTGTTTAAGGTAGATTACTCTGGAGCTAAATACACCTGAACTCCTAGTAGACCCTCAAACTAACCACATTAAGAAACTGAACAAAAAACTGCCAGAAAAAAACTAAAAGTATGCATAATCAGAAATCTTATTGAGGCTATGTTTGAATGTATTATCAAAGCACTGAATGATGGCATTAAAGGTTGGGCAAATCTCAGGCAAAAAATAGTAATAATTAAATACTTGTACCTGCTCAACATCAGCCCTATTGTCTCTTTAAATATGTAAAGGAAAATAATACATTAGTTTTGATTTAGTATGTAGAAATTAGCTCCACCAAAAAGTCATTTTCAAATTCATTCATTATAAATATACACAAAGAGAACCAAAATGTGTAAATATTTAAATATAAATGTATTTATAATGTTGTCGCATGAAAGCTGTGTAAAAGGCATTCATTGAATCAGTAGGCCTATTTGATGACACACATCAAATTTTAGAAACAGCTTGTACTCTCTAATTTGGGTCATAATGCACTGAATATTTACTTTTTAAATGTTTAAAATACAAGATATTTATTTCTGTAGAAAGGGACAACTGATTTAGAACTTTAGACTTCCTTTTGTATTGAAAAATCACACAATAAAGTTTATATTTTCAATTAACTTGCCGGTTTGAATGGATGACAAAAGATGACAATGCCCGGTTTACATTGTGTATTTGGAAGTTTAGACAACCATCCAAGTGAACATATAAGCCTGTCTCTGGGTGTCCTTTCCCTAATCCTATTACTAACTCTAAGCAGCCCTTTTTTGCAGCTCACAAAACATTTCTGCATCTGTGCCCCCAACCACTGAGACTACTTATCCAGCCACAACCCCCTACTTTATACAGTATACATTTACAGCACTTGGAAGCAGATCCTCATTTGCCCAATATTGACAAGAAATTGTATATAGCCAAAGCCAAACTGACCACCACTGTGCATAAAGTTTGCATAGTTTTCCTAAAACTTACATGATTCAACAAAGTGTAAAGTGTTGGTGCAGGTATTGGTAACTTACTGCATCTTCATGATTATTTTAAAGTAGGATTACAAGAGAATGTTTTCTCTACACAGTATGCACTACAACAGGTTTGTGTGAACGTGATGCAGCTTTTATATTTTACCCATGGTAGAGCCAAGAATTTGTCCAAGTATGTTATTGTTTTACCATATCAGTAAGTCATCTTGAAAGCATGGTTTAAGACTAGCACTAACTGAGAAAAATCGTCAGACAGATAAGATGTAGAGGAAGACAAGAGTTCAAATCCCATGTGTGAGAGTGGAGTGGGACAGTGGCTGCAGACTGTGTAGGGGTCGCAGCCTGTGGGAGTGCTAAGGAGTCAGTGATAATTAGCTCAATTAGTGACAAAGGCAGTGTAATAAATACCGACTTAGTGTCTGGGTCCCTGCTGGCCTCTCCCTGCGCGGCCTGCGATATGACTCTGGCCTGACGGACAATTCATTAAACTGACAAAATACCCCACCGTCCAGGCGTGACGCAGCGAGTTAGCCCCCTACAGGCCCAGCTCATTGTTCTAATTGTCTGGGCTGGAGTCACTTTGTGAACGCCTCCCCTTCATACACCCCGCCTTCACACCCTGACTTCAGAGCGCCCATGGAGTTAATGCTCCTACCTCAGCCTGTGACTAGGTGATCGGCAGGTTTGGAAAGACAGCAGCAAGAGTTTCTTGGGGTGGGGTAGCTGGTAGGGGGACATGGTGGGATTAGCGAATGGAGGTTGCCTGGGAGTGCTAGGAGCAGCGTCAATAGGAATGTAGGAGAGATGAGTCCTGAAGCTCGGATGCGGGACAAAGCGAGAGTTAATAAGGAAAGATTGAAGGGGCTGGGCGACAATGGGCCGCCACCCGAGTCGAGATGAAATTGCTTCCGAGGATTATTGGGAGAGGGTGTGAGCGTCACACTCTTTGTGTTATCAATGTGTGTTTGGTTGGGCATTTGTGAGTTTGTTGGTGTGTATGCTGGGGCAGGGGGAGCGCTGGATTGATGGCAGCCCCTCTGATTGGGGAGCAGGGGACCTTGAGGAGGCTAACCGGCTGTTCCCACAGTCTGTTCTCCTGAAGCCACCTTTGACACACGGAGCTGCCAGGCGGCAAGCAGGCAGACGTGGTGATGAGGGGCACAAGCATAAAACAACAAATCCTCTTTGCAAAATATTTGAGTCGAAAAGGAGAACATATGTTGGTGGTAAGAGATTAAGACAAAGGAAAAGCATACCGTGACAGAGACCAAATTAAATAGTCTTTCAAATGGTCCCATATACACATTTGGACGTTGTTAGTTTCACTATATAGACTACTTTTAAACACTTATTGAACAAGGTAGAGATTGTCAATGAGAATAGTGGTAAAAGAAATTTAAAATATATATTTTACTCCCACCATACAATTATAATGCAACAAGCTGTGCATTACCACACAGTCAGACACAAACAGAATATTGAAATTATTACCCACATTTTTACCCACAAGCATCACGCATATCAATGTTTAGTGTTTCTTTTTGTCATTTTTATCATCTCTCAACAAAAATGAGAGAGTGTGCATTTTTGTACATAAGTGAGTTTTTTGCACATTCCCAACTCGGTGTGCGCCTATGCGTTGTCTGTGTGTGTGGGTTAGTGGACGGCAGCTGGGAGGCAGACACTGTCCAGAAGAATCGTCCCCTAGCAACTGACCTTTACGGCAGATGGTAACGCCACCCAGCATCACAAAGGACCAGGCCTCCTAACAACTCCATCACTTCATCATCCACGAGCCTGCCATGACCTGTCAGACAAGAGACAAGTAAAGTCATAATTATGGAAACAGTCGCTAAAGAGTAGGACAGAGTTTTAATGTCTTGTACCAATATCAAGAGACAACTTTGTACCAATTATTGATGAATAGAGTGCACAAAATATATTGCAATTATTGACTCCATAACCAAACAGATTTAATTTATATTTAATTTATTATTACCATTACTATCAGCTTTTTACTTAAGGATGCAACCAGCTATAAGAAACTTTTCTAAATGAAACAAAAAAGACAAAAAGTGAAAAATAAAGTAACATCTTCTCTTTTTTCTGTATTACTTCAATACCAATATTCATACAATATGCATCAGAAATGTGTTCAAATAATGTTTATATTCAAAATAGCTCATTTCTGTACTCATGAGCTATTTACACACACTTTAGTGTGTCATCGATAAAAAAAATAACAATACTCCTTCTGAAAGAATTCTATTTTGATTCTTTAATGAGGCAACAAAAGCAACACACAAAAAAAGTTGTAGATAAAAAAAGAAAAAGAGGAAGACATTAGGTGCATGTTCTCTGCAAATACATGTATAGTGATATAATACATAAATGATTGACTGAATGAATAAATATAACAATATGAGTGTTAACATTGATGTTCGTGAGAGATGCTTGCCATTGTAAAATGGCAAATGTTTTGTAGGGCTGGGTGATTTTGAAAAAATATATTCTTTTGACGTATCACGATAATGATATTTAGACATTATTAAGTCAATCCATGAGATGTGCTAAAGATAAAACAGAAATCCCAAATCATTAATTTTTTTTTTCAAATATTAAACAAGATCACCATTTTAAGAAACCTATTTTTGTAGTACAAAGCACAAATGTAAAGCACAAAACTTATACTGTATATAATGTTCCCTTTAAAAATGTTCATGAGAAGCTTTAATTAGTAATTTTTCGAATTGGAACAACAACAAAAAAGTTTAGCCAGCCTACATGACAGTCATGTGTTTCCCACATCAAGAGTCCTTAAATTACAAAAGGGAACTAAACATAAGCTAATACTGCAAAACAAATCCAGATGATTTATTAAATTAAAACAGATCAGCAAAACTAGAGAGACCAATTTAAGATTACACTGATTACACTTATAGTAAACAGTTAGTGAATGTTTGCCAAATCACAAGATAACAAGACAAAAATTAAATACTGGTTCGGTCTGAAATACCAACCACCAAGAGCTTCATTTGGTCCCCGGGCCAGAGTTTGGACATGCTTGCACTAAGTCATGCTTAAAGGAGCAATATTTTGTTTTTCCATGTATTTAATATAAACTATTACACATATCAGTCATTTATATGTTCCTAATTGTAAAATTGGAAGATTAAAAAACAACATCGCATTGAAAACAACAAACCTACATTTTGACACTACTCAACATAAGGTCTTTTTCAAAATTCTGTCAATCCCATTTTTGACCTATAAAGCTGACAGGGAAACAGAAGCCGGTCCAGACAATCCCAAACCACAGTTTTTTCTTTGTTTGTTTGTTTTCCAGTTTTCAGCACATTGTGAATCAGTGGAAATGTGGATAAAGTGCTCTGAACAGTGAACCTGATGTCTGTGGTCAGCCTCAGTGGTGTTCCTGTCCAGCACAAAGAGGAAGCTTTGGACTTTATTATATACAGTGCCTTGCGAAAGTGTTCACACCCCTTGAACTTTTCTACATTTTCTCTTATTATGGCCACAAAAATCAAACATATTTCACTGAAACTCTGTGTGAAAGACCAACACTAAGTTGCACACAATTGTGACGTGGAAGGACAGTCATACATGATTTTTTTTATTTTTTACAAATAAAAAGCTGAAAAGTAGGCGTGCAAAATTATTCACCCCCCTTTTCTTCTGAGTGCAACGCATTACTTTTAGAGGCTTTAGAAGGTTCCAATGTTGACCTAACAAATAAATAGAGTCCACCTGTGTGTAATCTACTCTCAGGATAACTGTAGCTGTTCTGTAAAAACCTCAGAGGTTTGTTTGAGAGTATTGGGGAGCAGTCAGCACCATGAAGACCAAAGAACACACCACACAGGTCAGGGATAAAGCTGTGAAGAAATAAAAAGTAGGATTAGGTTATAAATAGATTTCCAAGGCTCTAAACATCTCACAGAGCACTGTTTACACCATCATCCATAAATGGAAGGAGTATGGCACAACTGCAAATCTACCAAGACCAGGCTGTACACTTAAACTTACAGTTTGAACAAGGAGAGAACTGGTCAGAGATGTAGCCAAGAGGCCCATGGTGACTCTGGAGGAACTGCAAAGATCTACAGCTCAGGTTAGAGAATCTGTCAACAGTACAACTTTTAGTCGTGCACTACACAAATCTGGCCTTTATGGAAGAAAGCCATTGCTGAAAGAAAGCCATAAGAAATCCCGTTTTCACTTTGCCAAAAGCCATGTGGGGACACAGTAACCATGTGGAGGAAGGTGCTCTGGTCAGATGAGACCAAAATTGAACTTTTTGGCCAAAATGCAAAACGCTATGTGTGGCAGAAACCTAACACTGCTCATGACTCTAAATACACCATGCCCACGGTTAAATACGGAGGTGGGAGCATTATGATTTGGGCATGCTTTTCTTCAGCAGGGACAGGGAATATGCTCAGAGTTGATGGAAAGACGGATGGAGCCAAATACAGGGCAATATTGGAAGAAAACCTATTGGAGTCTGAAAACACTTGAGACTGGGGCGGAGGTTTATCTTTCAACAGGACAACGACCCCAAACATAAAGCCAAGGCTACATTGGAATGGTTTAAAACAAAACATATTCATGTCTTAGAATGGCCCAGACAAAGCCCAGACCTAAATCCAATCGAGAATCTGTGGCAAGATCTGAAAACTGCTGTTCACAAACACACTCCATCTAATCTGACTGAGCTGGAGCTATTTGCAAAGAAGAATGGGCAAAAATGTCAGTCTCAAGATGTGGAAAAGCTGGTAGAAACATACCCAAAGAGACTTGGAGCTGTAATTGCAGCAAAAGGCGGTTCCACAAAATATTGACTCAGAGGGGGTGAATAATTTTGCACACCTACTTTTCAGGTTTTTATCTGTAAAAAAAAAATAGATCATGTATGACTGTCCTTCCACTTCACCATTGTGTGCAACTTAGTGTTGGTCTTTTACACAAAGTTTCAGTGAAATATGTTGATTTTTGTGGTCATAATAAGAGAAAATGTAGAAAAGTTCAAGGGGTGTGAATACTTTCGCAAGGCAGTGTATATATATACAGTTCTAGGTTGTAAGTTTTGGTATAATGCTAGGAAAAAGACATTAGACTGACTGATATGCATACAGTTTTTGGTATTGGTTAATTCAAATCAATAGATCTTCGCTTCACTCTGAACAGCAAGAAAGTGTCATCATCACTAACCAATCCCTTTTTTTTTTTTTTTTAAAAGAACCAATGCCTAACAGAAAAAAACGGCTTGTCACATAAAATACTGTATGTTCCTATCAAACATCTGTGAGACTAACAGACAAAATCATTATGAACAGGCAATAAAATAATTATGTCACATATTCAAAACTTTACAAGGGTGCTGTTAACGGTGAAAAGATAAGGAAGACTTTTGAGCACAGCACAGTCTTTAATTTAGCCTATCATGGGTCTCTCTCACATTGTTTAAAGTGGCAAGGGTTTGTTTGATGTTCCAACTCAAGCTCTATAAGAAACCAGCATTTTATTATTTTAGAGTGACCATTTTAATCAAATTAACTGTTGCCAAAAACCCTTTACATATAAATCATCAACTAAGACTTGGTGGAAAAAAGTGCATCTAAAATTACAGGCGAGACGTCAGTTTGGTGTAACTCAACTGGCGGGTAAATATTCTTGTGCACTGCTGAAACAAAGGAAGATAGATTTGATTTTGGTTTTAATTATAAACGTATTTCACAGCAGCCATGAGTCTCTGCACTGACACACTGATAAAGGAATGTTTCTTTGCTGGAACTGAACTTGTTTAAGAACTGAGTGGTTTAAAGGAACTATGAGCCATTTTCTGGCACTGTATCTGACACAGACAGACATTATTGTTCAGACATTGGTTCATAGCTCCACAGACTGAACATAAATCTCATCCAATTCATCTTTCTACAAATTTGGAAATTGACTTGCCACAACACACACTCATTTTGGCAACATAGTGAGATGTAACTACTTCCACAGCCAATGGATACAATGTATGTGGTCAAAGAAATTATCCACCAAATATGCCATATTTTGTTAAGTGAGAAAAGAAATTGTCACTTTCATAGAAAAAAAAATGACTGAGCAGGAGTCTACAAAAGCTTTTCCTCTGCAACTCCATCCACATTATGCAGAGCATGTGGCTGCCAAAGTCTGTAAAGAAGACATTTCTGCTGGCATCTGTTTTGAAAGGAGTGACACAGGGGACAGCTAACCACAGGAGCCACACATCTTCCAATCTACATGCATACTGAGGATTGCTTGCATAACAGAGACGCCCAACTCTCTCTTCTCCCTCTCTCCTTTCTCCCAAACACGTTTTTTTTTTTTATTCCCCACTTAAATTTACAATATACTGTCCCACCCTTCGTTATTTGAATACAATCTATGCACTCAGGTCATGTGTCTATTTATGGTCAGAGGTTTAACATAGTTCTGCTGCTTTCCTATAAAATTGTGATAATAAAAAATACAATACTAGAATAATTAAAGTGGTTATGGTGTATGTAGGCCTATTGTGATGCAGATATAACTTCATTATGCCCAATAAGATAGAAAACTACTAAAAACAAAATTCAAAACAACAGAGAATATCCCATGATTGAATGAGTAGATTTTCAATTCATGAGCATCAGACAAACTAACAAGCAGATGAAGAATGTGAAATGTACTGTATATCAATGAACGAGGAAAAAAGCTTACATTTTGGAATGAATCTTTAGAAAAATCATGATTATTTTATGACAGTATGGAAGTGCACAATATTCACAGAAAAATAGTACAATTTGTGGTTGCTAGAAGGCCCACGATTATTTTGTGTTTTGGAATAATCAACATATGACACTACTGAAATTATTTTTAACATTACATGTGCACTCTGTAACTTTCTTTAAGTGAAAAATCAACCACATATTTCAGTGGGAAAAGAAAGTTAACATCTTCAATATTGACATTGTTTTGTACTCTAATGTGAAAGAATAGGACTAAAGGAACTTTTTTCCAAGGAAATAAAGACACAAACTTTTGTCTACTTAATCTATTGAAATGTAATACTGAGGAGTTCCCACTGTTTTATGATGAGTATATGAGGTAGCTAAGTAGGGCTGCAACTAACGATTATTTTGGTATTCGATTAGTTGGGCGATGATTGTTTCGATTAAACAATTAGTTGTTTAGAACATATGAATAACTTGAAAAATGCTGAGCTATAATGGAAATTGAACCAACTTAAAAAGATGACAAGTTCTTGAGTGCTTGAAATTTGAATCTTGTTTTGAGTAAGTTTTAGCTGTCATAAGATATGATTTGCCAATGGAACAACATACATAAAACATGTAGTTTAAAGGAAATAAAGCAAACCTTAAACATACTGTATGTTTTAAATGTCACTTCACTTCAAATAACATTAAAACTTGCTTGTTCTATTGGGAAAATTGATAAATAAACACAATTTTTGATTGTTCATCATCATTAATTTTGTTTAATTTGTGTTTTTTATGTACATAGCATGCTCTGAAACCTAAATAAAACCAGTTAACAATAGGTGGGTTTCACATTCTAGAATTCTTGGCAGTTATAAGCCAGGTGGAGGGCAAGAGGCACTTTTTCCTATTAGTAACATTGGACTTTGCCATAGAATCTTTCAAAAAATATTTTTGCTAATTTGAAAAGTGGCGATTTCTAGGATGACTAGACCCATTACTCGTTTACTTTGCAAAAAATAAACTGCATTTAAACAATCTTCATTTTAGCTGCCCTCCACCTCATTGAAATAACATTGGCCTGTAGAAGGTTGTGATGTCACGTGAAACCCACCTATTATTCGATTAGTTGCGATTAATCAATTAACTTGTTGCAGCCCTATAGCTAAGCAAGCCGAAGACACATTTCTGCCGTAGTTAGATGTAGCAGTCAATAAAGCTTTTCTATTCTAACTTTTATGTATGCTTTTATTCAAGGTTATTTTGGGACAAAAAGTATACAATTAACATAAATACAAAAATATGTCTTCTATGTATGATTTGATGATTTGTCCCTAGTGAAAAAACTTATCCGAATTAAGCTGGGTCAAACAAAACCAAAAGCTGCAATGTACAGTAGAATATGCTATATTCAACCAAGGTCACAAGCAGCAACAGAGGAACCTCGTTGACCAATAGATAACGCCTAAAAGTGCTCTGTAAAGCATATTCTTGTAACTGTTTTTGGGTTTATCCCTATTTGCCATCCTAACATTCTTGTATAATTAAAATGTCACAAACTCAGTGTTTATTAATAACACATGTGAAAGTGTGGAGTAGCTAAACAGTGGCTGTGGGGGGAGACAGTCTGACACTCAACTTGTTCTGCTCTTTCCTCCTATAGTTTCTTCTGAAGTTCTTTGGTATGTAAACAATAATTTAATTTGAAGTGGTACAGATGGAAATTAAAACCTCTAATCAGACGCAAAAATCTATGTCAGGTGGATCTGGTGCACGGTTTCCATGTGAAGCAAGTGTGGCTTGATTATTTGTGTAAGAATATAAATGAATGTCTATGTTACTGTCTTCAAGTAAACTCTTCGACCTCTGTAGTCACTCAGGACTAAGCTCTTTCTGCTGTTACCTGTTTGGAGTTGTTCATTTTCGCGCCGTCTGTTGGTCCTGTTTTGGGCCTTCTTCTCTTTGCACCTAAAATGGGTGTTTTGCATTTAGACTAAAGGTATGCTTGGCTGTCATTGCTAATACGTTCATTTTAAACACTTACGCACTGATGCCGAAGACAAGACGATAGCATGGCAGTGGTGCCGTGGCCTGGTCAAGCGTGGAAGTGAAATATTAGCTTCGGGTCATTCACGCGCATTCAACCACTGTCTTGGTGCAGTGCGCCTCCTGTCGGCTTTTGATAGAACCACTACAATACAAACATGTTTAAAGGGGATCTATGGTGTTGTGTAAAATTCACTTTTCTGAGTTTTGAACCATGTTACAGTAGTGTTCTTTCGTTTACCCAAAGTTGTATTTGGATTGATTCATGTACATTTGAGTAATCCTGTATTGTCCTGCATCTGATGGTCTAGTGGTCAGAAATTCACTGTAGTCACCTACCACGTATCCCCGCCCACTTACTTGTGATTACTCAAAAATTCAGATAGCAAGTAAAACATGTAGGGTTCAAAATTGTCATATGACCATTTCCCAACAACATAAAATAGTAATTTAAAATCTGTGGCCTATTAAAACTAAATTTTACAATAAAGAGGCGGAGCGTTCTGCAGTTTTGAACACAAAGTAGGTCTAAGTGTTTCTATCTCTAAGCCGTTTTGGATCATTTTTGTGTTTTACAATGAACAAATAGTGAATTATTAATCTGTATATGCCATAGTTTCTTTCTAAAAATACAGAAAAATCACAACAGGTCTCCTTTAATTAAAAAAAAAAACAAAACATACATAAATAACTCACTAAATTCCTTGAAATAATCGAGCTTTGCATTTGTGTAGCAGCAAAAAATAAATAAATAAATAAATAAATAAATAAATAAATAAAGTAATAATAAAAAATAAATTGTGTAGCCGCAACATGAACGTTTTATATTATCCCCAACCAATGTAGGATGATCCTTTTTCCACACCGACCACACGATGGCGCTAAAACACAGAAGCCAACAGGAAAACCAGCAGCGCTTGCTTAAACAAAGTACTTTTAAAGATTTTAAACAAACAGAAGCGTCATGAAACAAGCATAAAAAGGCAATGGTAAGTTGGATAATGGAATTTCTACCAGTCCTCTTGCCACACAATTAGACTAAAATCCTAGCTAAGTAGGCCTATTGCTAGCTATTGCCAGCTAGGCTATATAAAAAAAGTTTTAGTCTAAAATAAAGGTATAGCACGACATTTACTGCTTTGGTCTGATCATGTAGCCTATCATCCAAACCCTGAAAAGACTAAAAAGGACATTATGCAAAAACAAATTATACAGACGAGTGGTTGGAGGCCATGTATGCAAGTAGGTGGCCAGATTAGTCCAAAGATTTGCTTTAGTAAATCACTCATTGTTGCTGTTCTAAATAAAATAATTGTGTTAAATTTTGTTTGATTAAAACACGTTGATCAATTAATCAGCTAAAGAAATACAGCTTAAACATCCATTTAAAATATTGGTAGCTTTTCAAAATCTAAAACAGTCTGAGCAAAACACAAAAAATCACTTAGCAAACATTACTTTATTGACAGTAAAAAGTTTCCAGAATATTGAGGGGCACATTTGTAACTGCAATTACATCTTGGAAAGCAACATGACTTTGAAATTATGAGGCAGTACATCTTAAACTTTGAGGTAACCGTTTAGTCATGTTACAACATTCACAAAATATTGAATAACATTAAAAGTTCACACAAGAAGACAAAAATCCATGCCTCTTTTTCCACTGTCCAAAATAACTTCACATTTTAAAAATAATTCACAGGTCAAATAAAAGCATTTTATGACAGGCACACATGCTACACTCATTCACTCCGTCTCTTCTTATCAAACCAAGTGCATTTCAGTTTCAAGTACATTTTGCCTGCAAGTAAAATAAATCAAAACTATGTAGAAGTAAACCCACAAAAACACTTAAGAATACTGAGTTTGGTCTCATTCATTTTGCCAATATAAACATTACCGGATAACTCACCATACGGTAGCAATAAGGTATTCAGGTGCTTTAAGAAGCAGGAGGTAACATTTTATGAATATGAGGAAATATGAGGAATATGCTGGATAAGATTTGGAATATAGCTGATGCAAATACACCAAGGCTGAAACAAACACTATATAACCACAAAGAGTAACCCAGTAGATTGATTGTTTTCTAATTGTTTTTTAAGTGGAGAATTTATAAGATACCCATTTGTCATTAATTAAAAAAGATAAATGTAGGTAAACTTTAAAAGCTTTGTAGTAACTGTGTGTATTGCCAAACCAATGCATCAAAAGCGACTTTGTCAAAAATGCAGTGGTGTAGCACTTTGTTTTATCAGTTCTGTATGATATTTATGCTGCATGTTACTTGCAACACAACTAAGTAAAAAGCTATCAAGTAAAATTAGCAAATATGGATTATCAGCAAGGAATTTAAAAGTGCAGGGCAATAGCACCCAGGCTATCTTAGCCAAGCTCTGTACACTCTCTGACTCATGTCTGATCTGCACCAGTTCTCTAAGGCCCATTTTATCATCCAAAACCTACTCAAGTGTAAGCCCTGAACCCTTATTTTAACTTTAAGACAACAAACTTTTACACTATTTCTGCCTCATACATGTGCAACGGCAAATATGCTCGGATCAGAGGTTAACTCTCTCTGCTGAACCCTACTGTAAACAATATACAACAATTAACTGTTGTAGAAGTTAAGGCAACCCAATTCTGTGCTTTGTCTATGACAAAGACTCCTACAAGACCCAGAGGCACAAAGCTCTCAGTGCATATAAAGCTTACCTGACTCCTAACAAACTACCCTTTTATGCCACACAGTAGTTTGGGCATACTAAGTGTACCCCTTTAGTTCCTCCATTGTACTGTACATGTCCTTGTGCTCAAGACGTATTCACTATTTGCTCAGAAAAACTGGCTCGGCAAGACATAAAAGCACCGCGCCTTTTTCCGTCTAATACATTTAGAGGAAATCCCCTAAAAAGGCACTTTTGAAGCAAATGAGTTTTACCAGATGAATTGATATGGGAGTGCAATCCTAAATTTGATTCCACATTCTTTTTAAAAGGTGCAATAAAAAGCTCCAATATTTAGGTTCAGTAACTAAAGCCCATAAAAGTACGTACTGTACATGTGTTTAAAGCCACTATCCTGGTGCAGAGCAAACGTGAGCCAACAACAGTACTGTGATCACCCCTCAGGCCACCTGGTGCTCTCCTCGGCTGATGTGAGAGGAGAACTCATAGCGGTCATGGCTGCGGTGCCCACAGATGTTACACTCAAAAGGCTGGCGGAAACCGTGACATCCCATGTGAATGGTGAACATAACGTGGTCCAAGAAGAGGATGCGACAGTGGCGGCAGTGGAAGGAGCGCACCGGCCGACCATCCCTGTCTAACACCTGCACCGTCTCCTTGGAGGAGAGAGGTGAGAGAGCGCTCCTCTTCACTGAAGCGGGGGGCATGGGGCTGGCTTTGACCCACGCGGTGTCCACGTCTTTGGCCTGGCTTGGGCTGGAAGTGGGGTGGTTGCGGGACAGGGGGGCATTGTGGTAGTGGAGGTGGTGGTTGTTAGAGGTACTTGTGGGTCCTGTAGCCCTTGTGCTCTGCTCTTCTGCTGTACTCTCGGTGTCTGTAGAGTCAGGACAGCCATTGGGTGAGGTGGTAAGGCTATGAGCTGAGGGTTGGTCATCCTGGCTTTCATTTGGATCTCTACTTGTTAAACAGTAAGTCAGCCCACTTCCTACATGGCCTCGTGGGCCCTGAGGAATTAGGTTGTTATTTAAGGGGCCCAAAACCGAAAGATAGGTGGGATAGGGCTGAGATTGTGTTGAGGGCTCATGGTTGTCTTCTTTGCTTCTCGTACTTTGCAGTATGGACCCACTCATCCCAATAGAGTCCTGCCCAGAATGAGTGCTTAAGAGTTCCCCCTCCTTCTCAGAGCCAGAGGAAAGTTCATAAGGTGCGTCAGGTAGGTCGAGATGCATGTGCTTTTCACCTTTCATGGGAACATGCAAAAATAAGTTATATTTTTATCTTTGTACAGTGAACCTTTGTGATTGTAATATTAAAAGAATTGGCATGCTTTGGAAAAATATGGAAAATCATACCCAAAAACTTTTGTGGTGTTGATCTTTTGCGCTTAGTCATACTAATTGACAGTCTCTCTGCAAGCTGAATTTTATCATTGGATGGTTGAAGCACTGTCTTGGTTATGGGTTCCACATTTATTGATTTGTCTTCTAAAAACATTTAAAAAGAATATTGTGGTTTCATCACATACATAATATTGCATGCAACAGTGGATGTAACAGTGGAGCAGTCTCTAACCATGTGTTGTGTGTGTGCCCTCTGCTGCCTGATTGTCCAAACTCTTCAAATAACTTGGCAGCGCTCCAGATGTTCTTCCAGTGTGCTCTGTTGTTTATAGCTGCGACTACAATAGCTGCACTTAAAAGGTTTACCCACAGTCGGAGAAGACACTGCATAAGAAAGTAGCAGAAAATAGGTACAGCACACGGAAATGCATAAGTTTCTCTGTATGAGATTTTGCGGTTGGTTATTTTCTACAAAATAACCAACCGCAAAAAGAAAATAACCACCCGCACCGAATTGAACTGACGTCAGCTATTACAGTTAACTAGAAATAATTCTCAGCATTACCAGACCTGCAAACACCTGTCAATATTTTTTTTACAAAAGGATTTCCTGTTTTCAAAACCATTAAATGTCATTTTCTCAAATGCTCAATCTTCTGGTAAACAATTATACCCATTTCCTTTAACCCTCAAGCCCTCCTTGCACTGCTTTAGGGCTTTTCAAGTATGATTTTTCATTCGTAGCTTAAAAGTTCTAATGCCATTGGGTTATTTATTGGTAATGATTGTGAATTTAAAAGTAAAAATACGCTAAAAAAATAAACTTGTGGCAATTTTTACAAGGGAAATGAAGTGGGTTTTTTTATCTAAAGTTTTAGCTAACTATCCATCTACATGATCTGTCTACCTATGTCAACTGAGTGTTTGATAAACTATACATTTTTGGGGTGTAATATTGTATTATTATCATTATCAGGTCATTACTATCAGTTACCTGTATGAGTGCGTAAATGCCCAGCTAGGGCATCTCTTCGGCGGCAGGCGTAGTTGCAAATTGGACATTTGAAAGGCTTTTCTCCTGAATGTAATTTAATGTGTCGTAACAAGTTTCCCTTTTGAGTGAATGAGGCCCCACATTGGTTACATTGGAATGGTCTTTCACCTGTACAATGACAATTACATATTAAAAATTCATAATTTATTTTTTGCTAAGGAAATGATATAATTTGTGTTTTTCCTCTCACCTGTGTGACTGCGCTTGTGCACCATAAGCACGTTAGGTCCAATGCAGATCATGCCACACACCTCACACTGGAGTTTACCATTGGGTAATCGGATAGGTCCAGGAGAAGCAGCATTGGTACTGGCTATTTCATTATATACACTGACTTTGTCTCGTCTAGACAGAGCGTACTCTGCACCTCCCTCGTCCAAGGGATCCCCTTTGTCATTCAGCTGGTCGTTCTTCACTGCCTCGGTGTTCTCGGGTTGTGGAGCACATGGTGACTCATCATCACTGCACAGCTCAACCTTTATGGAGTTTGCTGTTTAAAAAATACAGAAAAATAAATAGCACACACACACTTTTACAGAGGTGATGCATAATCATTATTATGTATTAAAATATCACTACTAAGGGAATGTTGAGGAGATGAGTTCTGACTGTTGGGAGATTTTGAAGGACCTTGCTGCTCGCCATAAAAGTCCTGCTCTGTTGACTCTCCTCCATTGCCTGGAGAATAAAAAACTTGATCATGAAAGTAAAGAAACTGCCAAAAATATATACAAACATTTTATGTATTGTTTTACTTCAGTTTTAATTATACCTGGTATGTCCGTCCATTGCAGTCATCAGCATTCATCTCACCAGGCTTCTGTAAAAAGTAAAACAAAATAAAAAAAAAATGTAAAATATGGCGCTATTTTTGTTTCTTGATCTTGTGAACAAACCTTTGAACTAAAGCCTAAGCCTACACCACAAAATCTTTTTCTGTAATGATTATAGGAGGAGTTTTGGGGGAGGATGTACTGTATTTTGTCAGTACAGCATGAGCAACAGTAGGCTATTTAACAAAAATGTGTAACCTGTAGACTTTTTGCTCGGAAAAAAAATAATAAAAAAAAAATAATAATAATTAACCAAAATAATAATAATAATAATAATAATAATTATATATTAATTATTATATTATTATTAATATATTTTATTATTATTAATATTATTATTATTATTATTTTAATATTGTTTCGTGTGTTTTTTTCTGATAACTCGAGAAGCGCCACGCATAGCAGTCCGCTTATAAGCTATCAAATGGAAATGTATTGCGTGATATTTAGACTTCAAACACGACCTAGTAGGCCTACAAGTAAGTATGATATTGAGCTGCAAATAGTCCACGCATCTTTTCTTTTCATGGCGCTGCGCCTTTTGCTCAAATGGATGACAACAGTGGATAGGCTGCTGAAGAGGCATAGGCGGAGACAACTCATCGCAGGGAAATGAATATCTTGGCATTGGCCGCGCATGGAAGCAACAGGCACTGATGCAGCGGGAGACTCGCCAGTCACACCAGGGCACGGCGATTAAACAAGGACAGGCACCGCGCCAACACCTGACAACCGTGCACACTCCACGCACACCAATAAAGAAACATTCCGCAAATGTCTTCTTATTTTAGAGGCTACCTGTTCAGTTAATAGTCAAATGTACACTCTTGTGGCATTGTATTATCTCATTGGCAGCGGGGAGGACAAAATGGCACAGTGGCCATTGGCCGAAGAGTTGCGACGGTCCAAATTGTCCGCATGAACACAGCTGTCAGCAGACATCGAGGACGTGAAACTGGCCTGAGCTGTACAGTGTTTCTCATGAGCCGTTGCTATGGCACCCGACCACACGACAAATGGCATTCAGCACCAACTATTCAAAAACATGCCGTACTTTCACATAAAACGCACGAATGTCCTTGCCGCGCTACTCTACAGAGTATAGGAGACTCTGTCTTACCTGGCGACGGGTTGCTGTTTTTCTCTCTAATTGTCTGGATAGCTGTTTGTTTTCCCAGGCGACGACAGCATCTCCAGGATTTTTTGTACCTGGGAATCCCTTCAAAACAACTTCCGGGCCCATGCTGGGATGTTACAGACCTAATGATTGTACAACAGAGCTCCTGATGCACTGAGCGCCGAATGCATCGATGCATGTCATCTGAGGGCACAGGTGATTATGGGATATGATGATGTTTTGTTGTGTAGCATACAGTCAACCCTTTTGTGATTTTTTATTGATGAGTTGGTTGTACAGTTAATTAACAGCTATCGGTTTAGAGAATCAGAAACAATCATCCGTAGGATATTCATTCTGGAAAGTCAGGCAATGGTTGCCTGTTGCTTTTATTTAATGTTAAGCCAGTGTAAGCGATAAGAGGTTATGCAGCATTCTTAATGTGAGTGCTGAGTGGCAAGGATGCATGGAGTTAATGGAGAGAAAGGACATTTTCTCTTGTAAGAGTTTAATAAACAGCTAAAACAGGAAAAATAAACTACAGTTTGATGACAAATTCAGCCAACAACAATGTTTTACTTGTCTGCAAGTTTGTAACTGACATGTAAAAAGAGAAAATCAAGTTGTAGCGAAGCATGATAACTTTAGCTTTTCACATTTATCAGACATTGAAATCACACACAGTTGAACTTATTACCTTTTTCTTCTTGATGTTGCAGTTAAAATGTCCTAAATCATCCACTGTTGTTAGCAGACAAGTTCGCAGCAGACAGTCGTTGCCTCGACAACAAAGAAATACATTGAAGAAATGCCACTCATTCTAAAGTTGCTTAGCATTTTTTGAATAAAATGATGTCAGTGCATAACCTCTATTGACAACAAAAAGCTTACACTAGATAACTTTTAATGGTTTGGGTATTTGGCTGTATGAAATGCAAGTGTAGAAGTGTAGGCTTGTTTATTTAATCTGTTTAAGCCATAGTAATGTGAAAAATAATTATAAAACAAACATTATGGTGCCACAAGATGGCAGCAAACTTGTTTTTTACAATAATGTATTTGTTGTTAATATTATTATTATTATTATTATTATTTTATTATTATTAATTATTATTATTATTATTATTATTATTATTATTATATTATTATTACAGTGAAATAAGGGATGCAAATATATCACCTATCTAAATCTGTTGGGTTTGTAGCGTCTGTACAAGAGTTGATAAGCATCATGGATCTTCAGAAACATGGCTTCAGCTTCCTTGCTCGGATTGTGGTCTGGGTGCCATGTTTTAACCAGCTCTCTATAGCTCCGAGTTATTTCTTCTAATGTGGCTTCTTCTTTTAGGACAGTATCTACAAAAACAAATATAACATTGCTGTCAAACTCGGCTCTTTGACAGCCCAACATGAATAATGTGATCAAAGTAGTCTATTTTTATGATGTAGAATTGTGTATGGAACTTAAGGTACATTTTGAGCTTCTACAAAGTGCAAGTGACATTTCCTGACCTTTAAAGCTTCTCTCTCTTTCTCTGTGTATTCTTTGAGCAGTATTTCCAGCACCCTCCTCCAGGTCTCGTCATAGTACCCTCCTCCGGTCAGGGCACACAGGATTCTGTATGGCATCAGAAGAATATACTCCAGCACATTTCTGAGCCAAGGTATGAACCAGAACATGTCCAGCAGTGCTGCCAGACAATCAGACAAGTAGTACAGAGTAGCTGTGGTGTTGTGGAAGATACAGTAGCCCATAGGAGCAGAAAAGGCCAGCCATGCTAAACCAAGGTAGGAAAGACGCGGTACTGCAAGAGAGAAGTTATCCAGTGTTTTGAATTGATGTTAATAGAAGTCAAATGTTTTGCCCCCTATAGTCTAAAAGCTGAACAAAGAGACTAACCAATGAGACATTATGAATTGTAGTATTGAAATAAACATAATATGTAAGTCCTTTAAGTAAGCAAGTACTAATTTATATAAATTGTTTTGGAGTGACTGTTATACACCAAATATTGTACTAAATAAATATATTCAAACTTGGACCTCTTATACAACCATAGTTTGCATAAATCTGTAGGAAACTCTGAGTTATTATAAAGTTTGTCCCAATCAACTCTATATTGAGATGTTAAGGGACACATATTATGCAAAACTTTTTTTTTTCCATCTGTGATGTCAAAGATAGAGCTCTGAGATCTTCTGCACTGTTTATTGATCCATAAATGATACAAACTTGTTTTGAGCATTTCTAACAGTAGACCAGATCAGTTTGATTATTTTCACGGTGTAAATTTATTTGTAGTCAGTAGATGCCGCTCAAACTCAATTCCTCATGTGATATATGTGTGTTTTACACTTCATAGAGTGTGGTTACATGCTAAAAATGGTTACAGTACAGATACAGTTTTACCTCCTCAGTTCTATCACTCAAGTTAACCTTTAATCTGAGCTTTGTTTTAACACACTCTGATAAATAAGTAACTATAGTAAACCCGAGGCAAACTGATTTGTTGATAGAAGTCACAAACCTGATTCAGTCAACTATTTTCAGTTATTCACATTAAAGCAAATATCTAAAGGAATACATATGTTCATAATAATTGCAAGCTCTTGTTTTTTTGTTTTTTTTTTGTAGTTTTACAAACGATTGCGTATATTTTCAGGCATTCTAAAGACCTATCAGACTCCTAATCTGTGTCACTCATTTACAGTTGCTCTCTTTAACCCTAACCCTTTTTTTTTTAACTGTTAACTGTAACTTTCAGTGTGGTGTCATTGCAGAGTATCAATATGCACAATTTGTACATGTTGAACTATCTTACCTAGGTCTTTCTTGGCCTGTGTTGGTTTATATCTTCGATTCTGTGTAGCAGTGACACTTGCAGCCACACTAATAGGGACATGTGAAAATGTACTGCCATAGAAAATAGGTGCAGTTATTAGACAAGTTGTCAAAGTCTTTTTAAAATCTGATGTTTCCTGGCCCACTGTAGACACTAGATGTACTCCGGCTCCCACAGACAAGGGTAGAACCAGGAGGTAGAAAAAGCTGATAGCATTAAGTCCCAACAGAGCCACTGTGCCAAAGTAGATCCCCACACACACCTGTCCGGCAAATCTGACCGGGCCTACTGGTGGAAGGGCCGGTGGATGAGGTTGGCCATGTTGTTTCAGTCTCTCAGCGTCTTGATTGGCTTCAGCAACATATGAAGGAATACGTATAAACTCTCTAACCCAGCCCAGGCCAAACCCTCCCAGTGTTATCATCCATAACAATGCATGACTGTCTCTGTGTAAATATAAGTGGTGAAGTCCCAAAGGACCACCAAGAGCCCATAACGCATAGGCCACTGTCACGCTCTTAGGCATTCTCTGGATTTATTGGATTATGAATGTAGAGAAATACACATCGTTTCATCTTTTCAAACCTGCAATAAAGAAACAAAACATGCTTTTTTATGATAAAGGACATACAAATAAAATTAATAACATTTTAATTTAAGATAAGATACCACCAAATTTTTCATTCGCTTGTTAAATCAGTGAATGTCAGACAGATCAGTTAGATTAACTAGTAATTTACATATAAACCTCTAAAACCCATTCAATTGATTAAAAAAAAAAAAAAAAAAATACTAAATACTAAATACTAACAATAATAAATCATTAAACTCATCTTCTCAAACATTCAAACATGTGATTACTTAATATGGCAACTACCAATCACCCATTACATTACATTTGTGAGAAAGGTCTAGGATCAACTTACTGTGCACATTATTGAATTGCAGTCATGGTTTCATTTGATTAGTTTTGTTGCAGGTTGTTGCAACTCATGATGGACTTTGAATTTTGACAATGACTGAGAGGTGATTGGTCATCTGAGGTAACACATGACTGATCATTCAGTAAGCCCACTACATGCTTAAGAAAACATTATCTGCTCTTTCATTCATATGATAATTATGCAATTTTACTACTACTACTAATTTTTAAAAATTATTATTACTATTATTATTTTACATATTATATATACGCATGCTGTTTCTAAACACCTTTGTGCTGATCACATTAAATATGCTCCAAATGTGTAATTTTGTTTGTCTTTAAATATTAATTTCATTGTAAATGTATTTATTTGTTTGTTTTACAATATTATTATTAAAAATAAACTAAGTGTGAAATCATCCAGCAGATGTCACTGTTTACGTGTCAATGGACTGCTGTGTTTTTGACACTCTTAATCAATTCAGAGGTAGAAGAGGCAGCAGTGATTTTTTATAATGAAAATTCAGGCAATATTTAAAATGGATATTTGATTTCCCTGTGCTTGTTCTCACTTGGGCTGTAGACACCAAAAGTCCCCGCTTGACAAAGAGTCCAGACATCTGTTACTCTCAGAGATTATTAAACAGATTCAATATGAATTAGGACTCATTTTAGTCATATATTTTAGGAAAAATACGTTTAAGGGATTAAAATTCTCTTTTTAATGGATTCACAGTTTATTTTATAAAACAAAACTAACAATTGCAGTTGGTCAATAAGTACACGCCATTACTATAAGTTATAGACTAATGTTTACATGGGCTATTACTATTAGGCTACTCAATATTATCAGCCATGTTGAGTAGGCTAGTCTATTATTTCCCTGAAATACTCTATATTTATATTTATTTAAACCTGCTGTTCTACAGTAATATATATATATATATATTATATATTTTTTATATATATATATATATATATATTATATTATATATATTTTTTTTTTTTTTTTTTTTTATTATATATATTATATATATATATATATATTAATTATATATATATACATTAAGTTAAACTGGAAAAAAACCAAAAACCAAGCAAGCAATCAATAGTTGCATTTTGCTCCTGATTAGAAGAACAACAAAATATTCAATTCAGGCAGCAATGGTCTAATTTTTTTTTTTTTTTTTTTTTTTTTTTTTTTTTTTTGCAAAGTGCTGCATTTTTCTTTTCTTTTTTTTTTTTTTTTTTGTGGAAAACACAAGTTTACTAAGTTACAACTAAAAAAAGGCATTTACCCCCAACTTAGTAGCAACAATTAGGGTGATTGACAGCTACCTGCGCCCAAGGCCCCTCCCAGTTTCCTTTAACCCCCGCCCTCTTCGTTCCCCTCCTCCTCCTCCTTGTTTGGTTTTTATCACAACTATGTAGCCGCGGAGTTTAGCAGCTTAAATGCACCCGGGCTAGCCAGATGCACACTTCCACTAAAATGACGAGTCTTTTAGCATAGAAACTTTTTTATTTCCTCCGGTGCTTTTGAGCCAGAGGACACTGTAATGTTTTCAAAGATGGAATCGGACGAAGTGACGCTGAGGGAGCAACTTTTCCACAATCGAGTCCGTGAAACAATCGTGAGTACCCCCAATGCTAACTAACGTGACTCTCAATCAATTTGCATATGAGGGTCAGTGAAAACAATGCAACCAACTGTAACGATCAACTGCTGTACTCGGTCGTTTTAGGCCACGTAGGCTACCAAAAGTACAATTAAATGTCGATAGAAGCTTGTGAATGGGAGAGGTTGCGTTAAATGGTTTGGATAGATGTGCCATTTGTGCGTAAAAAAGGTTTTGCGCCAGAGAAACGTTTATTTTAATACCAGATTAAGCTTTAGCTGCCTGAGTATTGATCATTTTAAAGGAAATAGTGAATTAGATTATACCTTTCATCTGGAAAATGTTTGTTGTGGAATCATCCCATAATAATCATCTTTTTAATATCCGGTTTTGACTTTATTCCTCGTTTTTAAATGACTGACTCTGATTTGAGTTGAACTTTGATCTTGTGAGAAAGACAATTACAGCAAGGCACATGAAATTTGACCTTCAGCCCTATAAACGAGATTGTGAGCTGCTGTTAGATAGGAGTACAGTACAGTGTGCCAAGATTGTAAAAGACTGGAGACTCCTTGTACCTATAGATATGTTGTCTTAATGAGGTACAGGCATATTACAATGCGGACCCAAAATGCAACTTGTAACTTGAAAATTTCAAGTTATAAGCTTGTAAGGGCTAGTCATAGCATTAGAGTAAATAATATGGTAATAAAATTGTAAGCTCATTTCTGTGACATTCTTCTGCTGTTTTGTCATGCTCTGTATTGTTTCCAAATTTCTATTCTGACCTACACCGTTTTGGTCGGCCTCAGTGCACTGAAAGAGTGACAGATGGAGGCATACAATTTCACTGATTTGCTGGATCGGGTATAGGTTCCAAAATCAGTTCAGCCAATAACATGGTTGTGTCTTTAATTAGCCGTAGTAAGACAATTTACTGGCTGATATTGATCCAGAGCATCTCATAATGTTTTATTCACTTAAAGTTGTTAAGTTGCTATTTGCACAATTACATAACCCTGTGACCCATTTTCTATTGAGTTAACAGAGTTTCAGGAATTCCCACAGGGGTATCAGTTGATAACAGATACCTGGCAATATCGAAATCTGTATAAAAACTGACAAAACTGGTTCATGCATCCCTAAGCATTCATAAGAAACTGATGGCTTTAGGTTTCTCTTCAACGCACTGTATGATATGGGATGCACCGATCTGATACTGGGATTGGATATCGGTGCCGATTCAGGAAATTTTGCTGGATCGAATATCAACTCCATGATATCGGTTCAGTCAATATCATTTGTGCCTTTAATTGGACACAGTGAGACTAATTTACAGGCTGATGTTGATCCTGAACGTCTCATATTATTGGACATTTTATTCAGATTAAGTTGTGAACTTGTGGCTTACACTAGTATAACTACCTAACACTATATGACAAAATGTTTAATGTTTTGATAAGAAAGAAAAGCAATTTCAGTCCTTACACTGGTATCGGTCTGGGTACCAGTTGCCCAGAGAATTCATTATAAAGTGTCACTTATGGTTTTCAAATGTCTAAATGGTCTGGCTCCTTTATATTTGTGTGAGTTGCTTACTCCCCATGTGCCAGTTCGCACCATGCGGCCGTCCTCTCAGCTTCTCTTGGAGGTGCCCAAGTCTCACCTTAAGAGCAGAGGAGACCGGGCTTTTTCGGTGGCAGGGCCCAGGCTCTGGAATAGCCTGCCCTTGTATGTTAGAGCTGCTAAGTCACTAGAGCACTTTAAATCTTTGTTAAAAACGCACCTTTATGCACTGGCTTTTTACACAAGCTGAGCTGAGGCACCTTACTGTATATATTTTGTTCTATTTTTACTAGTGTACTTTTTAATTGATTCTTTATCTTGTTTTTGTGTATGTTTTTATTATTGTGCATGTGAAGCACTTTGGGCATCCTCTGTTGTTGTAAATGTGCTATACAAATAAAGTTGACATTGACATTGACATCTATTTTGACGTTGGGATGGTTCATTTGAAATTTAGTCCAGTAAATTCAGTGACATTAGCTTGGATAATTAAAAATTTCAGAGTTAAGTCTGAATTTCCTACTGAATCCTATCAGAAATAGAAAATCTGGAGGGTGGAGGTAAGAGAACCTGGAATGCCTTTGTGCAGAGTTGCTACTTTGGTACTTGAAGAGTTAAGTTTATAAGAATGGTCATCAAATTGCTGTGAGACTCAAAGAAAAATGTAATGTATATTTTGTACAATATTGCGCACCCCTAATGGAAGTGATGGCTTTAATATGGTAAAGTGCCAAATAATTGATTGGCATATAATTACATAACCACAAACATATATTTACAATTTATTCAAAATCACAGTTTTAAGTGTTAGAATTCATTTACAATTACAAGGTGGTCTAAATCACAATTACAATTTTGGTAGGGCTCCAAAAAAATAAAACCTAGACTTGAAGAGAAAAGTTCTTCATGTTCATCGTAATGCACTTGCTACTGCTTTTAATTCATATATTTCTCCTGCCATAATACCTATATTAAAAATTTAGAGTGACAAAAAAATAGTATTGTTGCCCTAACAAATAATTATTCAAAACAAAAAAATGTAATTTGTGAAATGTCCTTAAAGTTTGGGTAAGTAACTTTTTTAGTAGTAAATTACTAAACTTTGTGTTTTTCACTAAAAAGTCTGAAAAAATGAGACCACTGAATACTGTCTGAACTCAAAAATAAAGAATTTTTGTTTCCATCAGGAGCCAAATGTACAGCTTTCTGATTGGCTGTGCTTGGGTGTTTCCATTTGTTGTTAGTAAAAAGAAATTTATAAGTGATAATTCCATCCAAAATGTATTTACGCATTTATATATTTTTATAAAACATGTGTGGGAGGATTTGCTGTCGTGTTTGCTGTGTGAAAATCAGCTCCCCACCTTTAACATGTCACCAATAAACTGGAAGTTGAAAGCTAAATTGTCTGACGGTTGCGCTCTCGTAAAAGAAGGGAATGATTAGGTACAGGAAGAGAAGTTTGTTTTTCTCAGCCTTATTCTCCCTAGTTTTTCTCAAATGGATGGTACAGTGGTGGTTCTGGTTAGGTTTAGTTCTTCTGTTCTTGGTGGAGTTTGTGTTAAGATTGAAGACATCTTTTTAGTCTCTGCACTGAATTTTCTAGGAACCACTTAGGCCATGTAAACGTCTGTCTCATGTGTTGTTTCCTCTTGCATTATTACTTTGTCATCGGATTCACTGCTCTTCCCACTTTGATAACTGTGGCTTAGCTTTAGCTTTGAGCAAAACTTGTGGACTTTTTTTTTTTTAATTTCTTGATGCTGTATTTGAAATTACATTTTTAAATCAATTTTTGTTTAGCCTGCTGATGAGAAAGTAGAAGTTTATATTTACATTGAAGAAATTACTTTGGGTGATATTTTTTGCTCACTAAAACGTAATAAAACGATAACATTATAACATTGTTCTATGCATATCAAAAGTTTATCATTTTACAATTACAACAAATAGAAAACTGAATTGTTCTTCTCATTCTCACTCTCATTCACTTTTTTCTGTAACTGCTTTTCATCAGTCTTATCAGTTCTTTTTATCCAGAATTGCATTATCTTGATCTTTAAAATATGCTCAAAGTCATATTTTGTCCAGTAAAGATCTTGATATATGATACCAAATTACTGTTTGTTCATGGCTTTAAGGAAGCAAAAATTGGGAAAAGCTTAAAAATGTAGCAAAAGAAAAGCTTACCTTTTTATGTCTTTTTGTGGTGGGTGGACCTAAATGACACCGTGTACTACACTGTTATTTTCATTTTGAAAAAGTTTTCATTCAATTTTTGTTGTAAACATTGGCCACTTTGTTATTTCTGCATTTATAGATGCCTACTACTGTCTAGTGTCCTTGTGGTGTTCCTTTCACCTAAAGACATAATGCTCTTATCCAGCCCCTGTTTAAGCCTTCATACTGTCTGTCTGGTCATGTCCCATTCTCTGATTCTGACTGTGCCTTGCCCTATGGCTCTGTGCCAAAGATTGACCTGAGCTGGGTTTTGCAACTCCAGTGAAAATGCTTGAAATGTTACAGGAGATTACAGTTATAATTTAGCTTTCAGTGGAATGAACTATTGACTGTACATTTTACGATTACATGTGATCTCAAAGAAAAATTAAACTTAGGATTTTACCCCAAATGTAGTGTTGACAAATCAAGTCCCACTCCGGAGCCAAACTTCTGTCATTACTGTACTTGATCAGAAATGGCCTGTAAATCACTGTGCCCCATCAATCATATGCTAATAGGATGTTTATTCGAAAGACACATAATTATCGTGTCATAAAAATTGATCACGTATAACCTTGCAGCCACTCCTTGGCCTCAGAGGCACGAAGAGGGATCAGTGATCTGAATAAAAACAGCATTAACAGTATTTGGAAACAGTAGAACTTACACTCTGCAACAGTTCAACAACAGGCAAACATTGTCTAACCGGTTTAGGTAAACTGTAGGACTGTAGTTGACTAAAGACTAGGGGTATGCTAAAATACGTAAATGATACAGTGGGGCTTCTGTGGGCTATTGTATCAATATATTCCAATAACTATCTTTTGCTGTACTTTCCTAATTTATTAGTTGTTCAGAGAAAATAAAATTTCCTTTGTAAAACAGTTGCGATGATTACATTTATTATGCTTTTACTTAACTTAATCTCAATAATAAACCTTATTAAGTTTAGGTTAAGAAAGGAAAATGCTGCTAAAATGCATTTGGGTTAAAAAGAGAGAGATTATAGTAAAACATTATGCATTATATAATATCAATTATCACAAATATCGCAGTACAATAATAATAAAAATGTCGTGATTTAAAAAAAAACCCACTACGGCGCTCCATAGTACTCACGAAAAAATAAATATTTATCTCGTAATTACGAGATAATTTTCTCGTAATTACGAGATAATTTAAATGGCTTTTTCCACATTCTGTATACCCACACGCTTCGTATAGGCTAAGCTAGTGACTTTATTCGCAACACGATCAGTCTTTTCTGTGCTAGCTTGATGTTTCTAAATAGCTAAGATGTACTTGTGGATTTCGTTGTGTTAAATTAAGTGCCTGTGGTCTTCACTGCAATGTTTAAGGCCTACAAAAAGTATGAAACTAGCTGTTAACGTACGCCTGTGGACTCAAGCTACAGTTAGCATGCTATTATAAAGACGGCCAGTGTGTGGAGCTGTTCACCCACCAGAAAGAAGCTAGCGGTAATCGGCAGGTTTTTAAATAAAACTCGATCTTCTTCGACTGTAACAGTTAATCTCACACATCCTTAGAAATGTGCAGCTGTTTTTCTGTGGCTCCAGCGTCTGGTTTTCAATTTATTTGGCCATAAAGGAGAGAAGTGCTGCACATTTGTTACACTTCGCCATCATTTGACTTGCAACATACAGGCATTTGCTGTTGCGCAAAGTACGCCACTCTGGTGATCCATGCGAAGTGTAGCAAATGTGCAGCACTTCTCTCCTTTTTGGCCAAATAAATTGAAAACCAGACGCTGGAGCCACAGAAAAACTGCCGCACATTTCTAAGGATGTGTGAGATTAACTGCCAACAGTCGAAGGATTGTGTTATATTAAAAAACTGCCGATTACCAGCTTCTTTCTGGTGGGTGAACAGCTCCACACACTGGCCGTCTTTATAATAGCCTGCTAACTGTAGCTTGAGTCCACAGGCGTACGTTAACAGCTAGTTTCATACTTTTTGTAGACCACAAACATTGCAGTGAAGACCGCAGGCACTTAATTTAACCCACAAGCCCATCTTAGCTATTTAGAAACATCAAGCTAGCACAGAAAAGACTACTCATATGGTGGATAAAGTCACTAGCTTAGCCTATACGAAGCCAGAAAAGCCATTTAAATTATCTCGTAATTACGAGAAAGTTATCTCGTAAGATCTCGTAATTACGAGATAAATATTTATTTTTTTGTGAGTACTATGGAGCGCTGTAAACCACTGCTGGACAAAAGAGAGATTACACAAGTGTGCATAAACTAAAAGAAACAACCTTGTATCTGGTCCCAACTTCAATCACATTGCCTTTTTTACTATTTATAAAGAAAAGGTGTTAATGAAAGACATATTTGTGTAAAAAGGCAAAATATATATATCTCAAAACACCCCCTAAATTTGTTGTATGTGTAACTTCAAATGAACTAATCTACCATTTACTAGTGTTCTCACTAAAATTTCAAACTTGATAGTGATACTAAAGAATATATACTAGAATAATATATTTAAAATGCTCTTTTTTTGGTCAAGATTATGGTTTTAATCGAAAGCGTTCATTTTCACCACAAAATAACTCTTTTGCCAGTTGTAATGAAACAAATCAACTTTCTAAAACAAAAATGTGATCCATATGACACTCTTTTATATTGATACTTGTCCAAATGAGTTATCTAGTTTTGAATATCTGATTTTTAATACTATCGATATATCAAGTAACTGACTACAGCCTTTATTCATGAAGGTCTTACTTTATTAAAATCAGAATTACTTATCAATTTGTGATTCGGGCATGACTGATCAAAAGAAAACATTTATCAAGCAAAAACTAGACTTAAAAACAGGACTAAAATAGTGGTCTGTAACTCATGTGCATCACAAAATTAAGTTATTTCTGGGCATGAAATTAATCTTGCTTAGCTCTTGCCCAATTTATCCTCTTACTGTGCACATGGGTAATGGGGCATGCGTTTCCTCCACACGTTCAACTGGAAGTGTCTGAAATAACACATGCGCTCATTCACCTCTGCTTTTTGGACTGCTCTGTCACTTCCATGTTATTTTTTAAGCAGACTTGAAAGGGGGCTAGCAGCTTTGTTTTGCTGATGTTTGCACACTGAAGTTGTTTGATGAGCTTCCTTTAACCAAGTACCATTTGTCACCTGCTCAGACAAGCCTCGTACACCATGTTTAAACTAGATGTAATTCAATAGTCAAGTTGTGTTGATAATACTTTGCTAAACCGGGTTAGATTAAGCTTCTTCCTGAGCAGATCGGCTCTTGCATAGAATGTATTGTGGCTGCCAAATGTCTCTGTTAACCACTCCTGTCAATATGTATTTACTTACTACGCAGGTAGCATTCAAATCCGTTGTATAAGTCACTACAAAGAAACACACTTATGAATTTGGATACAGGCCAAGGATATGACTGACTGTTGATGATGCAAATAAACTTTGTAGCCAAGTAACCAACTACTTCAACTCACCTATTACAGGATTCTCTTCATATTCGCAGGATAAGATCAGAGCCAGAATAGGACAGCAAAAGAAAAGACTAGAAAAGAATTTCGAACCTGCTTAATTTAAATCTGAATTGTGTGACGTACACAGGTTTTCTTTAGTAAAAAACACCTGTGTGCGTCACCTCCCCTGTAACACTGATTGAGAATTACAAATAAGAATTGTATCAACATAATCCACCTACTTACAATTTTTGTAAGTTGTACTTGAAGTTATTTTTGTTGAAGGCAGTTTGTCAGATAATCTATATTATATCCTTCCTTCCTTTTTTTTTTTTTTTTTTAAACAAACAGGTTTTTTACCTGTGAGTTTGTTGGCACATATTTGTCATTCCTCCACGGGCCTCTTTGTTAGTTACAGGCGAGTTGTCTGTATCCATAAGCTTCATTATAATCTTGTTTTCCAGTTTGCATTCGTAATAGAAATGTTTGATTGATCCTTTGTGATTCCAACTATAACATGCCTGATATCTATTCAAGTTTGTTCTTGTTATTCTCAAGTACAAACAAAGAACTCTTTCATCCACTCATTTATGCTTGTTACAGCACTGTCACAATGCAAGAAAGTCAAACCAGATCGTTATACTAAAGGAAAGATATTGACGCATCATTTTGAAACGGAATGAAATGAAATGTTGGTTGAAATCAAATACAACTGGTCAACAGACTGCCATTTTGCACAAAATAAAAGTACTTTCTTTGACATTATAACATTAATATTTTTCTTATATCGGGACTATTGTGAAACTGTTTTGGAAACCCAACTTTTATCCTATATGATTTTTTTCATCAACACTTGAATGAGTATCATTTTTTAGCTTCCACAATTATCTTCTCTTTTTCTGGAAAACATACTTTTGTGTATCTGCTTGTATCAAAAATGTATCAAGCTGAGAGTGAAATATTAGCCATTAACTAGTATTTAATTGCTTCGAGAAAATGTTATAATTTCATCCAAATATAATTGAAATGCACATTAGTAGGCTTGATCCACTTGATGGAGACAGGAAATGCTGTTGCTTGTTTGCACACATTATCCAAATAAATATATAACCAAGTTTGTATTACATCCAGGAGATTAAAAAAATAACAACTCGCAGGACAAATTAACCAAGTTTCTCCTGGACTGCAATTCTGTTGTTAACCAAGCTTTTTTTTGTATACTGACTCAGTTCACGAGACATTTGACTTTTATCTGGCAAACTACTTAAATAATTGCTCATCTATATGTTCTTTAAATGCTTTGTATCTTAGTATAGTGCTGTATTAAACAAAACTACCCACTTCTGTTGTTCAGAGTGAGTGACTGCTGGATTTACCCAAACATGGTGAAATGTAAAATTTCAGAAGCAGCAGATGACTTTAGGTGCCTCTTAGTGTCATAATATAAAAAAGATAAAAACTGTATGAATCATAATCTACATGTTGTGATATGAAAAACATAAACAGTGATACTTGGTAATAGTGCAAACAGTACACTGACTAAATTGTTTTAAATAGTATTTAAGCAGTTTTCCCAGACAACAGATTACCTTGTTTAACCTAAATATGACAGAATAGTGGCTCCATCTGCAGAGACTGTCTCCAGCATTAACCCGCTTTCCTTTTCTTTTTTAATCCACACGACAGTCACTAAAACCAAAATAATCCTTTCTGCCAACAGAGAAGAAGTTTTCTTTTGGGTTATTTCACATAAATCTCTTCTTTTATTGGTCAAACACGGCTGTTGACTCTAAGACACATCAACTCTTTTGTTATCTGTCGTATGCCTTGTTGAGATAAGCATGACCATGAAATTAACAGAAAAAAATTTTTCTTTCAAAGCTATTTGGTGTTGCGATACGCTGAGTAATATGAGTCAAATGGTATTTTCCTCCCTTTTTTGCAGATCTGTGTCCTTCTGTTCACCTGCCTGTACATACTCTCCTACCTCATTCTCACCCACTTCAAGAAAACAGCAGAGTTTATCACAGGTAAGTGTGCAAAACATCTTTCTCTAAGTTCCCCTCAAGGAGAAGTAATTAATCAATGTTGGTGAATGTTTTGACATTTATTCATAAGCCGGAGTGCGTCTATGCACATTTTTCATGATGAGAACTAAACATTGGCATCCTTGCATTTACATTTATGATCCCAAGGCTTATAGGGAGTGTTATGTAACCTGTAACCTGCGCCCACTGCTTTGGGACAGAAAGTGTCCTGAACTGGGCTGCGAAGGGGCGGGAAAGAATGTGTAGATAAACACCGTGTACTGAAGATTTTAGACAGTGGATGAAAACCTACAAGCACTCACTGACCTGGAATTACAAACTGGTTTACTTTGTAGTTTTACAATTGCTTTTTGACTCTTGCAAAGAGCAGGCAAAAACACTTCCTCTGTCACCTATGCAATAATTTTATTCACAACAACCTGCATGTAGGGCTTCTGACAATTTTTGATTTAACCTACAGAAAGTTTAAAAATCTAACTATAGAGCACCAGATTGTGACATCATACATCAATAGATTTGTCAATTGGTCTCATTGTTAAACCAAATCAAACCAAATACATTTTTGTGGTTCACTGAAGGATTGTATTACATTAGAAAGTGTTAAATACAGTATCTTTACTTGTTTATTGGGTTGTTTACTTACATTGTTTTAGCTAACAAGTCTATATGAAAGTTTGTCATCCTTGCAAAAATGGCAGAAATCCATATGAACTTTTTGGGGGGTTGGGGGGTTTCGCTTTATGAAATGGTCATTAGTCAGTAAAAGATAGATTAAATTGAATCAATAACACCTTTTGTCAAAAACTTAAAAATATGTAATATACTGAATATAGATTGTAGTAAAAATGCTCATTGTGCTGTTGTCAAGCACATTTGAATGAAACATAACAGGGAACAAGCTCTTGGTCGGTTACATAATATATGCCACTATTGGAACCAGATGTTGCTTATCCAACTAGCCCTGACTTTGGGCTTGGCTGGACCTGAATTTTTGGGGACACTGCCAGATGTTTCTGTTTTTTAGTTTTGGTTTAAGTCACTGTTGTTTATGTCACCTGTGCATTAGCAACAGTAGAGCAGTTGTGCCTCGCAGCCGTATGAGGATTGTGCAACACCACACTCCCAACATGTTTTAACCTCAAGCCAGAAATCTAAAATGTTAATAGATATTTTTTGTTTCTACTTGCATGGAAGCTTGTTTACACACTGCACACTGCTTTCATGTTATGTATGTCTTATACAAATTGGTTTGGGGAAAATGTCTACTGTATATTTACTTTGTTGTTTAGTTTGAGTTGTTTTTCATGCAGACCCTCCTCTTCAAATGGTTCATACTTGTACAAAATGTTCCTCACACCACCACCCTTCACTCTCTGGCCACTCTTAAGCTCATATGGACTTCATTTTCTGACATGGATGGATTTCACTTCTATTACTTTTATATACATACATACATACATACATACATACATACCTACCGACATACATACAAACATACATAGCGACATACATACCGACATACATACATACATACTGTATAGGAGATTGAAATTACCTTTTAGATATTTCATGGCATATACCAATGTTATTAATAGAGCATAATACATACATGATCAAATTCTAGAGCATAAACAGAACCAATTCAGAATAATTATTACAGCCTTAATTGTGTTTCACATTTTATTATAAATTAATTTTATTCTATTTGATTTTTTTTTTATGTCTTGCTTAGATGATTCTGAAGATGCCACTGTCAACAAGATTGCGTAAGTATTTATAATCATTAGCTGACCCACTGCTGTCCTCATTTGCTGGTGTCACTGTCAACTAGTTAAGGACATTCTGACATGAGTGGAAGTTTGTGGTTATTTAGGAGAAGTTTTATTACCCAGAATTCTCAGATTATGTTTGGTTAAGCCTGTAGTGCCCATCTGCCCTTTGCCCTTACACGCTGATTTAGCATTTTGCCATGCCGCTGGTCATTTTCCAGCTTCACGCACACATGTGACCATCACTAAAGCCGTGTTTGCTCTCCCTTCAGACTGTGGCTGTGCACATTCACACTGTCTGTGGCTGTGTGTGCTGTGTTACTGCTGCCCATCTCCATCCTGTCCAATGAGGTGCTGCTGGCTTTCCCACACAGCTACTACATGCAGTGGCTCAACGGCTCGCTCATCCGTGGTACTTTGTTTACTTATCGCACGTTAAAATAACTTCCTGAACTTTGACATTATAACCAGGCTACCTTGTCAATATTTTTTCATCAATCTTAAATATCAATAATATAGATCACTTGTTTTTATCTGGTTGAAGTCTGGTTAATGAATATGGATTTGTTCATTGCGTTTGCTAGACTTGCACTCTACATTACAGTTGCTTTGTGGGAGGAACTCACCATTTAATATGCAATGTTACAATCAAAGTCGCATTAACTGAGATTGAACTTTCTTGAGAATGCATACTACATGTAATAGTGCCACCTTGTGGACATTAGACAATAGCAGTACCTGCAAAATGTTTCACATTTCACTTAGTTCCCAGAAGGGCTGGGCAATATGACAAAAACATTTAGATTAGTGTGTTTTTCTATTTTTTTCTCCTATTAAAGGTGGGGTAGCTAACTTTTTTGTTGTAAAATAGTAACCTTTGTATTTTCCACTAAAAAGTACATGGTAAATGCAGAACTTTTAAATTTAATTTAAAAAAATTAGACCACTGTCTACTATCTGAAATGAATAATCAAGAATGTTAGTTCTAATCAGGGGCTGAATGCTGCGCTCTGATTGGCTGTGCTTGGGGCGGTCACTCCAGTTTCAGTTTGTTGATGGTTAAAATATGTGTTTAAGCCATAATTGCAACCAAAATGAATACATGTCCATATTAACCATGAGTCAAAAGATTTATAATAGGAAGTAGTCAGTTTTAAAAACTAAACCGTGTTTGCAGTGTGAAAATCAGCTACTCCACCTTTAATCATAATTTTCATTTTAACTGAAGTAGCATTTTTACACACTGAATTTACGGCCTCTGTGTCTTCACATTCTCCCCTTGTGTCACTCACTGGGAAAATTCCAGACACGACACTGTTTGCAGTTGTATAGAATAATACATAGATATTTTATTTTGTAATTTGAAATGAACAATCCCAGTGCCTAAAGAGGAAAAACATACAAATATATATCTTTTATTCATAGCAAAATAAAAAATGCATTTTGTCTCACCAAAGTTTGTGTTCTGCTCTAAACCACACATTTTAGTCATAAAAGATCTCTACTAACAAAACTAAAGCTTATCATTAATGATTAGAAAATAATCTATTGATTACTTGTACAGACCTCATTTTTAAAAGTTTGAGTCATAAATTGTCTTTTCCAGGCCTGTGGAACCTCGTTTTCCTTTTTTCAAATTTGTCACTGATCTTCCTCATGCCCTTTGCCTACTTCTTTATTGAGTCTGAGGGATTTGCGGGTTCTAGAAAGGTATCAACATTATTCAGTATACATTTTGTCATTTATTTTATGTTCTACTTTCACTACAATGTGAAGATTCTTTTTATTTGTTGGTAGGGTGTCATGGCACGAGTATATGAGGCTGTTGTCCTCCTGTTGCTGCTGGCTCTGCTCGTCATGGGCATTGTGTGGGTGGCATCAGCCCTGCTCCATGATAATATTGCCAGAAAGAGTCTGTATGGTGAGTCACTGAAATTCAACCTGAACATTTAGCAGATACTGTATTTGTTACTTAAGTTCCTCATGCTTTTGTGTTGTTTTTGTTTTGTTTTGTTTTTTCATTTTAGACTTGTGGGAATACTATTTGCCTTACCTCTATTCGGGAATCTCTTTGTTTGGAGTCTTACTGCTTTTGTGTAAGTGCCTGCTCCAGGTCACCCTTGAAAGAGAGGTTTCAATCTCAGTTTTCGTTTATTTTTACCTGTTTAAATAAAAGCAAATGTAAACAAATACAATAATAAAATTCTCTTAACACCGACAGTAAAATTACCATTGTGACCATTACCATTTTTCCTCTTCAGTGTGTACCCCCTTTGGACTTTCTCGTATGTTCAGTGTAACTGGAAGTCTGCTGGTCAAGCCTAGGGTATGTAATTGTGGTTGTAACTTTTGGTTTGGAGCAGATATTTTGGCTGTGTAAGAATTGCGGATTTTATATATGCTCAAAATGATGAGGTTTTGTCTATAATTTCAGCTTTTGGAAGATGTAGAGGATACATTGGACTGCACTACATTTGAAGAGGCAACGCTGTCTAGGAAAATAAAGTGTGCGTATCTTTGGAGAACACTACATTGCTTATAGTTTGAATTGCAAATTTGATCTTAATTGTATTGTATTTTTAGATGGCAGAACATCATGCTGGGTGACGCTGGACATTGAGAAAACAAAAAGAGAATATCAAGCAGTTCAGAACAAGCGTATTGCTTTGGGTATTTGACTTTAACTAAGTTTTCCCAAATTCACTGAAAGATTATAACCTTTGGTATACTTTTTCAGAAATGCGTCGAAAGGCATCAGCTTGGCAACGAAATTTGGGTTATCCACTTGCAATGCTTGCTCTCTTAGCAATGACGGTACTTGTAATATATTTAAATACGTTCATTACAAAGAAATTGGGAAAAGTGGTTAAACTGACCTTTGGTATCGCATTTCTGTTGTCAGGTCATGTGCGTGCTCATGGTCTGCTTCAATGTTCTGGAATTGTTGCTTGATGAAAAGGCAATGCCCAGAGGAATGGATGTAGGTGATCACCACTTTAGGAGAGTATTATTAAACTTGCTAACATTAAACTACCCTTTTATAATCATTTTCAGGATCCTCATTTGGGGATGGCCTCATTTTCCATGTTTGGGTCTCTGGGTGCTGCCATACAAGTCGTCCTTATACTGTATCCTATTTCAAAGCAAACATTAGAATATTTGATGATAAACTGTACATTTTCTACATTTTACCTTGGGATAACTTTGCACTGACTTAAAAAATAAATATCTTAACAAGTGTGTCAGCTATCTCATGGTATCCTCAGTAGTTGGCTTCTACAGCTCTCCACTCTTCACAAGCTTGCTCCCTCGAGCACAGGATACTAACCTCACCCAGGTGTGTGTCACATTTGGTCTTTTATGTGTCTTACAAATATACCAGTTTGAGTCTATTAAGTTCTATATTTATGTGCCTCTGTTTGTTTTTGTTTTTTTAGATAATAGCAAATTGTGTGTCACTGCTCATCTTGAGTTCAGCCTGCCTGTTTTTTCACGAACACTTGGTAAGATGATTTAGTCAAAATTAATTTAAAATTTTGGATATTTCCAGTGTACGGCTGCTGTGATAGATGTCAGAAAATACATGAAAATCTTGCAGTATTTTGCATTATCTGAGTAATTACCACAAGGGGGCATATGTTAGTCATTGATCAGCCTAGATAATCCACAGGCAACTGTTTAACAAAATGTTTCTACTCATGCTGCTTTAGGAATCACCCGCTTTGATCTACTTGGAGATTTTGGTCGCTATAACTGGCTTGGGAACTTCTACATTGTTTTCCTGTACAATATGATGTTTGCTGGGCTCACATCGGCTTCGCTGATAAAAACGGTCACCTGGGCGGTACAGCGAGAACTCATTCGTGCCTTTGGTAAGTTTACTGCAGCTTTGCCATTAAATGACATGAGTTTTCCCACCTTCTGGCCCCCTTCCCTATGGGCTGGCCGCTCTTCCTCAGATAGAAATAATACAATTATTACAGGAAAGTGTTTGGGGACAAGGGCAGTGCTGGGTCCCTATGGGGAACTTAAGACTGGACCCCTTGCTGCTAAAAACACACCCTCCACCAAACATAAACATGGACCTGGCAATTCACATTACATAGTTCAGATATCGTCTGGTCCCAGTGCCTGCTGCTCACACTTTTCTGTTGCCTCTAGTATTGGAAATGCAGAATGACAGAGTGGTTATCACTTTAGAATCACAAGGAGATTCTAGATTTAACACCAGGGTAAGGTGGAGTTTGCTTGTTTGACCCATGTATAGGATTCCCACTAAAAACAGCAACAAAAAGCTCCTCCATTGGGGCCAGGACTCATCTGAAAATATAAGCTTCCAAATGTCAGTGGGAATTGTTAAATGAATAGGAAAAAAGAAAAGGAATTTGTTGTGTTCTTAATAAAGTTAGTTTTAATTTAAAATGCTGGTTTGTTGAGTGTGATTGTTCTATTTTTGTTTTACAGGTCTCCACAAACTGCCTTTAACAGTGTCTCGCTCAGCAGTCCCCTTCAGACTCCTTCTAGCAAGTGGACTGACAAAAGTGCAGTGATTTTTTTTTTCCCAAAGAATCTATGCCACTATTTTTTACAACGGAGTTCATTTTGAAATAGTAAGACTACAGTGCCACTAATGGACCACTGTGACTCTTGCAAAAAGTCAAAGTCTGCTTTCTGCACACAGGGCCTGTGGAAGCAGGTGCCTGAGTCATGGTAATGACTGATATGGTAGTGAGATCAGAACTACCAGTAACACTGTGTAACCAGAGTATGCTTAAAGGCAGGTACAATGGAGTGTGCAATAGCCAAACCTGGTGCCTTATCTGAAGCAGGGCGGGGCTGCTCATATGCAAAAGTCGGCATAGTTTTCAAATATTACACAGTTAGACAGACGTAATTTCCTTTTCCTGCTCTGTGCCGGTAGAGTGCTCTGTTGTTTTTGTGTGGCCCCTCCACACTTGACGGGTGATATCACTATTTTAGGAGCTTGTGTTTGGTATTCTCCAGTGTTTTAATGAGGCTTCTCAGTTTGCATGAAATTAGCAAATGTTTATGTCGATGCACAGATTATGCTGGAGTGTTGAGAAACTACACATGATTATGCAGTTTACAATTTTTTAATCATAGTCAACAGTGCCAGTAGCACTTGGAGACTGTTATTTTAGGAAACCATTTTTAAATTACATATGACAATAATACAGAAATGTTCTATTATAGTTAAAAGACAGGAGAAAAACCTGTCTTTGACCAGCTGTACTGTGAATAAGTGGGACAGTGCAATATTGTTAATGCATGTTTTACGTTTTCCAAAATATTTTTATTATTATTTTTTTTTTATTAATCAATTTTGACATAGTGTACATACATGGAAGTCATAACACATTTTTTTCAAGTTTTACTTGACTTAATGGGAAAGTGGTTTTCAGTGATTTATCACTTAGCCTTTAATTTTCTTGTTGTTATTGGTGACTTGTTGTCACTATTGCTGTTATTGCTGTATCAGCAGATTAACTGTGGGCCAATCCAGCAAATGTGTCTGCAAACACCTGTCATATGAGTCACTCTCACTCTTTGGTTTACCGTTTTGTGTCAAATATGTGTATTTGTTCTATTGTTTCGTATCAGTTGCTATTGTTTTTTGAGCCTTGTGGGGTTACTTTTTCCACTTATTCTTGATATTTTGGGAAGCCAAAGGATTGTTTGTTTTTTCTTATGTTTTTTCTTATCTTTATTTTGTGATGCAAAGGTATTTTAAGGACATTATAGCTTAAAGTATTGAATGTAATACAGTTGAGGTAGATACAAAAAATTGTTCTTAAAGAAAACCGTGTCTATTGTTTACTTTTTAAAAAGCTCTGAAAATACAGATTGTTTTATTTATGTACAAATATAATACAAAATAAACCTTTTTCCAAATATCTTTTGTGATGAATTTATGATGAAGATTTGGACACTACATAAAGTGTGACCATGTGTGCTGGAACCACTCAGGGCGGCTGTCCCTACATCCTTTTAGCCTTCTGGTGCCCCTCTTTAATCAGTAGAAGAATAAAGCATTATTTGTTACGTTCTGTCAACAGGGACCCTGTCGCGACACAACTACAGTCAGGGCCCACGCTTTCCCTGTCTGATGCAAGTGCCAGATAGAGATTTAAATCACCTTCACTCAGTCACAGTCGCTCTTGTGCCTCTTTACCACCCACCTCCTGCACTTTTATCCCTTTTCCTTCAATACTGTTCATTTCCGTTAAAATGTCCTGAAGTCAGTTCAAGAAAACCCCGTCTCTGATTAATTTGTCCCTCCTGATTTTGTTTGTATTTCTTGTTTTGTTTGATGTTTTAATTAAACCACTTTAGTGTGGCTTTGTTTTGTGTTCTGCTTCCTTTGCAAAGAGGAAATGAGTCGGAAAATTTTACTGTAACTTTACACAGACGTCTGGTGCAAGTTATGCTTAGTTTGAGAATTCTCCTTATGTCTTTCTTACTTCTTGCATTTATTTTAAATTAGTTTGTATGTACTGTATTTCCCAGTCATGCTGCACCACAATCTAGTAGCCTAATAGCCTAATTTTAAGTAATAAACTTTATATTTATAAATATTAAAAAAAAAATAAAAAATACAATGCTGTATTTGGTGTACTGTATGATGTGAAATACTAAATAAATAAATAAAGACAAAAATTGAGCATGAATTGAAAAAAGCCCTTAGGCTACCAGTTGAGTTAATGTTCCTCTGTCAAAGTGCCCAGTGGTTCTGCTCTCACACATGGTGGTGGGGCATATCAGGGACAGGCAGGAGACAAAAGTCTCATAATGGGATGAGATAGGGTATCTTTATTGTCAAAACATACGAATGAAGGGGAAAAGACAGAGATTAGCTTTCTTGACAGTCGTCTGTTTGAAGTCAGTGCCAAAGTGCATTAGCCAGTGCTACATACACTTGGTGCGCTCACAAATGCAGAACGCTCTCAGGAAAAGGCGAGACTTACTTTGCTAATCAACTGATAAAAGGTCGCTGTGTGCATTTGCCATAGTTGCCCTTAATCTGGTCTGCACACTCACGGCACACTCACTTCACACAGTCTCTTGGCACAAAACTTTGAAATTACCATCCAAGAGTGGCATTGTGTTTGTGAGGTTGAAAATACACAACATACTAATTTTACAAATACCTGAAGAAACTATGTGCCAGTATTAAAATCCATATTTGCAATGTTTGTGTCAGATCTCGACTCTACAATATAGAATCACAGCTGACCTTTAACCTTTGTATCTGACGCAGGAAGCCCCACCCTTCTCAGCCTATTGTCCAGTCTTGAACAGCAGTAACCACAAATTTCAAGTTTACCAATGTAAGGGCCATGGATAAAGGGTTTTATGTCCAGTGCTCACTTTAAACTATTTAGCACTTATTCTGGCTATTATAGAAAAAACAACACTGTTTACTTGTCTAGCAGTCTGCGCTTGCTTCCAATATATTTCTTCTATGTTGCTTCTGTTTGTTTTCTTATTGCCTATCGGATTTATACTAGTGTTCCTTTGAAGATGGATAATCAAGGGTATTATTAAAACACAGGATTCAGTCATAAAACACATTCAACAGTCATAGAAATTTTAACTCTAATTTTCAGGTCCTGGAAATGTTTTGAAATTCTACTGGTTCTGGACAATTAAATGTATTGTTAAGATGGAGAAATAACATGATATAAAAATGTGCACATAAAGAAATTAACAAATAATTATGCATTGACATCTCTAAATGTATGAAGTTGCAACTGAAAACGATGACAGCCTTAATTTAAATACACTAGATTTATAATTAGATTGTAAGTGATTCAAGTTTGAAACATTTCAATTTGTTATGCAGGCTTACAAATTCGTGAAATTAATATACTTATTAATGACTGACTTGTGTTGTCAGAAGGAAGTCCACTGTTGTTAGAGCCAGGCTAATGTAACTGGTGCTGTATGAGGAGAAGTGAATAAAGACAGGATTCATTCACTACTTTTAGAAACAAGGAATGTGTAAAACCTATTGAGGTGGAAAAATCTTCACTTCTGTGTAAAGCAAAGTTGTTTGGCATAAAGAGGAGCATGGAAGCCAAAAATCATTGAGCGATGGTCAGTGTCACCAAGCACCACCCTGCTCTTCCTGCACTGATAATAGAGACATAAGACCTCTGATACACTGTGACCAAAAAGCAAAATGAGGAGGCAGGTGTCAGCTCCTTGACTTCTCTTTCCTTAAAACTCTCAGTGGCCTCTCGATAGGAAGTGGCTTCTGCTGTGATATGTTCAACTTTAGTTACAAGAAAATGCAATCAGAATGTACCAAAAGCCAATAGGTTTTTAAATTGTCCAGTGATTCATCTTTCAAATATGTTGCTTACCAGTTTCGGCAGATAATAGGCAAAAGGCAAGAGCAGATAGACTAAACTAACTTGGACAAAATTTAGCTTCGAAGACTTTGCAGGAAACCCAAGCAGTCACCCTGTCTTGTACTCCCAAATGAGGGAGTAGACATGCTGTAAGAAGAGTGAAGGAGATGGCGGCATTCCAACAAAAAATAATTAGAATAATAAATAGAATAAATAAGAAAAGCAAAGACTTTATTTAAAACTACATGTTGGTGCATATGTTGCTTCCTTCCTTTTCCTTTCATGTGAGATGCATATCATATAGTACAGTCAGTGGCAGTAATGAAAGTGTTTGTTGCTTTTATTGATTGAGGTGTTGCCTGCACTTGTCATGGAGACTGATATCTTTCATCTGTTTGAAAAAGGCTTCACCACTCTTCCATGTTTTGGAGAGGACAGGAAGATGCAGACTTGCCATGCCACCCCTCCCCACAACATCCTGGGATCTGTAAAAAAAAAAGTGTGTGTGTGTGTGTGTGTGTGTTTAATCAGGTTTTTATGTGAGCATAACATATATTTAGCTTTTGTTTAAATCTAGATTTTAGGCTACAGAACTACACAAATGTCCAATAGCTTATGACAATGGCAGTATTTAGCACTCAATAACATCATCTATTGCATAGCTTTATGAGATAATTTAGTATCAGGGTGTTTCCAACAAATAGCAGACATAAGGTGCACAAGGTTAAAAGGGTCAGCAGATTTCCCAAACACAGGAAAACTGCACTGCTGAAGTCAAAGGTGCCAAGGCTAAACATGTGTGCTCTCTGACAGAGCCTTCAACTCTTAATATTAGTCTATTAATAGTGTAGAATCAACCGAACCCAGATATAATTGATATGCACTTAAAACGTGTACTTACATGTTATAACAGCTGCAGTCATTGAGGTAGAACATAATACTTTATTTTGATGAGAGACAGAGAGATAGAGACAGAGAGAGAGAGAGAGACAGAGAGAGAGACAGAGAGATAGAGGCAGAGAGAGAGAGAGAGAGAGAGAGAGAGGAGAGAGATCATTAACCTAGGCAATATGTGTGTGCCTTGCGAGTGAATTGAAGGAGGCGTGCTCTCTTTTCAGTGCAAGTGTGCAGAGGAAGGGAGGGCAAACTTGTCCACAGTGCACTAATAAGACCCAATGGCTGGTGTAAGGTGGCCAGGATCTCTCAAACGCGATAGAAGAACATGGTCAGAGCAATGTGAGGCAGGTGTTCAGGCTTCAACAAAGAGGTTTTTGGCGCCACTTTCGTGACAAAGCTTATGGTCCAAAACTGGAGCTAATTATGGATTTTCAGAAAAAAGTGGTATGTTTTACAATTTTTTCTCATTTGTCCACCGGCAGCAGAAGTGACTGATGAAATTAATCAGAATATGTTTTTCATCATTAGCCTATAGTAGAAAATTTTTAAATTTCATATGAAGTTTATGTCTTTTTAATAGTTTGCTTGAAAATGGATCCAAACTTGAGACTGTCTCACCTTCTGTCTCCCACCTGGCACTGTGGCATCTCTGAGAGCCACTGACTGCTGGAGTTCCTCTCCCCTCATGTATCAGTCCTTCTGGATGCCCTTGGCACAGCTCAGCCTCCTTGCTCTCTGGACCACCACCACATGCTGGGTCCAGGGATGTGGACCTGGGCCCGGCTATGGCATTCGGCCCAGACCCCGGAAGCTCACAGCCATGCACTACAAGCAGTTTTTCCCCAACTTTTCAGAGAATAATCTGGGTGCCAGTGGGAGAGCTGAGGGCAAAATCACTCGCAACTCTGAGCGCTTCAATGAGCTGGTGTGCAACTACAATCCAGACATTGTCTTCAAGGATGAAGAGAACACCAACGCTGACCGCTTCATGACCAAGGTGAGACCTTTTACAATTCTTCATATTGAACTATCACCTTTCTTCTCATGCCTGTTATAATTTGTTCCACTTTAAGCTAAATAGTAAAAGACTCTGTGCTATTCATGTTTTGAATGCAGATGTTTAAAAGATTTAGATGAAGACCTGTGATGTGATTGTCTGTGTGTGAATTGTGGTTTTATACGTGTGCTCCTGATGCCCAGTTTGAGTGAGTGCGTGGATGTGCCCTTTTTGTGCCCAGATGTGAAAGATGCTCTTTGTGCATCATTTGGAGGGGTCGCCTCTACTAAATTCTCGCCTGCTGAAGTAATGGCACCGTCGGAAAAGCAGCTATTGTAGTTCTGACAATGAGACGCCTCTTTTCAATGGCATTCCCACAAAAATGTGCCCAGTTTGTTTTCAATCCCCACTTTTTTCTCACTTTTGCTGTGACATTCCCAGTCCATGCCCATACATTCCTCCTCTCTGGCCTTTCTGTACTCCCATCCTCTGGCTCACAACTACATTGTCTTCTTCATGCTGACTTTTTATGAACATCAAAATCACAAAAAGAAATCAAAAACATCTTCTTTCATATTCTTGAAAATTGAAACACAAATACAATTATTCCTCCTTGTCTATTCAAAAGTATTGTCTAAAGAATCAACTAAATGCTTCAAACAGTTATAAGACAGAGAATGGCCTTGATTTTTTTGTTACCCTGTCAAAAAAGCCAAGGAATGTGCCTGACTGGCTACAGTAGCTTTGTTCTTGTACTCTGAGATCGCTTTAGAAAACCCATAAAAAATAGGCTAGTATGCCTTGTGACAACTTGTAGCCACACATTAAACAGTGAGAAATAGTATAAATAAGCATGTGCATGTTAGCAAACTGAAATGTAACACTTTTGCCTTAAAAATAATATTTTCAATCTACTAATCATATCTACTTAAAATATTGCATCAAAAGTTTCCATTTTATTTTATTCTCTTTTTGGTAAAAAATGTTTGTGGCGGGTTCTTTTTTCAACTTAAACTGACTAAATAAGATATCTGAATTAAAGACGCTGTTACACTTTTATAACTTTTTCGATGGATATATTAAGCCTGCTGATGCCTGATTCAGAACAGTTTGATTAAGGACATGGCTCATGTGGGAATAATAATATTTTTTAGCTCTGAATTGTGACATGTGTACACTTTGATGCATTGCACTACAATATATATACACCATATGAAAGGCTAGGGTTATTCATTTTCATTTATTCAATTATAATATTAATAATAATAATATAATAATATAATATTATTATTATTATTATTATTATTATTATATTATTATTATTATTATTATTATTATTATTATTATTATTATTATTATTATTATTATTATAATGCATTGAAATTGTATAGCGCTTTTCAAAACCCTCAAAGACACTTCACATTGCGACGCTTCAAAATGCAGTATTCATTCAGTCCATACTGGGTAGTGGTAAGCTAATACTGTAGCCACAGCTGTCTGAGGCAGACTGCCGGAAGCAAGGCTGCCATTTTGTGCCATCAGCTCTTTCAAGCACCACCAACCATTCACACTCACACCAGATTAGTGTCTTGCCTAAGAACATAACGATGAGTTTCACCTCTGTTCGCTCCACTGTTTATTATTATTATTCCTTTTAAAGGTTGCAGGTCACTAGATTCTATCTCAGTCTTTGGGTCTTAGGTGGGGGAACACAGGTGCCAACTCATCGCACTTAAGCCTAACAAAATATAAAATCACCTCACAGCTTTTGCACCAGATGCAGCTTCCTCACAGTCTTTGCAAAGTATTGCAGAAGCTTGGGCTCTGGATCCCAGGCAAACTCTAACAAGCCCTCATTCTGTGTTTTTAGCGTTGTAAGGACTGTCTGAATAGGCTAGCCATTGCCGTAATGAACCAGTGGCCTGGCGTTCACCTGCGTGTGACTGAGGCTTGGGATGAAGATGGGCACCACCCCCCTGGCTCTCTGCATTATGAAGGCAGAGCTGTTGACATAACCACAGATGACAGAGAAACTGACAAATATGGGCTTCTAGCACAGCTGGCTGTGGAGGCAGGCTTTGACTGGGTCCACTATGAGTCCAAGTATCACATCCACTGCTCAGTGAAAGCTGGTAGGTATTTCTAGATTTCCCCTTTTTACCGAACACTTGACTCAGACACGTTCTAGTTCAGTTGTGCACGTTTGTTTTAACATCTACAGATCACTCTGTGGCGGTGGAGAAGGGTGGCTGTTTTCCAGGCTGGGCCCGGGTGACTGTTGCTGGAGGGGAGCAGAAGCCCCTGTCCTCTCTGCTCCCAGGGGACAAAGTGTTGGCTCTGTCTGGGACAGGTCAAGTCATCTTTAGTCCAGTCATCCTGTTCCTGCACCAAGATCCATGGAGCTTGGGAACCTTCATTTCTCTGGAGACAGAGGATGGACATAAGCTGACTCTAACCCCACATCACCTGCTCTTTACTGCCCCTCATGGAAGAGTACCCTGTACTAACTACCAGGTGTTTTTCTCTAGCAAAGTCAAAGTAGGCGACTATGTTCTTATTCATAAAATGGGGGGTCACGTAGCTCCATCGAGAATCATCTCTGTATCAGTGGAGCAGAGTATGGGAGTATATGCACCACTAACAGAAGAAGGCACTCTTTTTGTTAATGGCATCTTAGCATCAAGCTATGCTTTAGTGGAAGATCACAGACTTGCACACTGGGCTTTTTGGCCTATGAGAACCTTCTTCACTCTTAATCAGTTGCTATTGAGAGAGACATCTGTAACTTACAATGCTACTGACACCAAAACTGTGAACACCCAAGCACTTCAGGGCCAAACACTTATTTGTAGACAAGCACCTCAGAATGCCCCACTTGGATTTAATTTAATTCCATTTAATTCCAAAATTAAATGGAAGTGTCCTATGTACAGAGAGGGTTCCACTGTACATTGGTATGCACAATTGCTGTACAATTTTGGTTATATGATTTTAGATTTAAACTTATTTCATCCTTAAAAGAAAATGGTTCAGTGTTGATCATTACACTAATGTTAAGGTATACTATTATTAACTTGTGAGGGAAACTTTTTCTCTGCATTAGACTCATCCTTCAATGTCACTGGTAAGGAGGTGTGATCCCACAGTGCTTGGGAATCCACCTCCAGAAGTTCTTGTTAGGCTTAGTCCTTGGACCTATAGTGCAGGATTTCCCATACACTGACAGCCTCTTCATTCAGTGCACTGCATTGTCATGTTTTTCATTGTTTAATTTATTTACTACAGTGATAGAATTGCAGTGTGTAATTATGGGAACTGGGGTTGTAGAGAGGAACTATCAACACCACATTTTTAGTTTGAAATAAATTTCTGTTTTATTTTTTATAAAAAAGAGCATCTTTTAGACACCAGAATTTAATATTTTTGTACTATAATATATGAATGTGTATATTTATATTGTTCATCTTTATTTGTTATAAATTTGTAAATTTTAATAAAGCATAATCATTATGCACTAAAGTCTTTGTTGCTGAGCGCTTGCTCGATCAAAAGTGTGACACTGTTTTACGCCCCCTTGTGGAGTGGGACTAAACCTGCATATATGTGTGTGTATACTATAAAAAAAAAAAAATAATATATATATATATATATATATATATATATATATATATATATATATAATATATATATATATATATATATATATATATATATATATATATATATATACTGTACAATATATATATATTATATATATATATATATATATATAGAATAGAGAGAGATAGATAATAATCTATTTAAATTACATTGGCTGTAGAATTTGTATATATATATAATATAATATAAAACAATTGACAGTAAGGATATAAGCTTATATTTGTGTGTGTGTGTGTGTGTGTTTTTTTAGAGATTTCATAAAACATATAGTGTTACGTTTTCTAGTTGTATGGTTAACATCTGTGAAGGTATTCCAAGGGATTATCCTTGAGATGCAAGAGGCAGATGGGAAAGCATGGCTCTGCTACTGAACCAATTGCAACAGTCATATGTCCTAATGCCGTCTTCTGTTTACGTGTTCTGACCAATCACAAACTGTCCCATAGACAGTCTCAGCCCCCCAAAATCTAATCCAATATTACTAAAGCTGAATGAGGAGTTAACTAATCCTGTCAGGGGGCCAGTAACAATGTTTTTTTTTTATTATTATCAATCGTACAATAGTACAATGAAGGACTGTTTTAACCACTTCGCTTTTAGGACGAATTTGTATTTGGCTTCATTTAAATTTTTCATTTAAACTTTTAAATCTGTTTTACTAGTCTGTTTTAAATTGCCAAGCATGTTTGCAACACTTCCATTTGTCAACCATCTGAAACGCGTCTATATAGATGCAACATTCAGCTTTTTATGGCTCTCCAGCTTCTGAGGAGTTATAATAGAATGTGTTTTACATTCTGGACACAGAACACCGGACCCTTCAGTGACAATCGTCTGTACAATATACAATGGTATATTTGTTTGAAAGAGCATTAAACAGATTTGTTATTATATTTTAACAGCATTACTGTGTCAAACTCCAGCCCATCAAGTTTAAATCAGTCTCTCTGGCATTAACAGACCGATTTCTATGCTTTTCGCATCTAACTTATTGATGTCTATCAAATTAATTGGTCATAAACCAGCAGTATGGCTTTCTAATTTAGAAGCAGAGAGCTATGCACAGCTCGGTTGATTACAGAACTATCTAAATTCTATTGCTTTGCGACTCTGCAAACATATTGGTCGATTGGTAATAAAGACAGGGCAGCATAATAGGCGACCACAGCAAGCTCACATAAACTACAGATTCTCTCTAGCTTCTTTCTCTGCATAGCACTCTACTGCAGCAGCTTCTGGTGAGCTTGTCACTGCCCGATTTGCATCGATGTTGCGCGTGTTGTGCGTCTGCGTCATGCAAAGCATATTGGTCCAGATGCAGTTACAACCCTATGTGTGGTGTGGTGTGTGTATATGATAGTTCTCTGGGGGGTAAAATAAATACACAGTTCCAATATAAACAGAAATAGTACGTGTAATATAAAAATAAAAAAAAAATCAGTACGTTTTGAGGCATATGTTGCTAATACAAGGTGCATTTGTCTATTCCAAACAACTATGTATTACAAATAACGATAATCCGTGCTTTAAAGGGTATTCAGTAGTTTACAAATTATCCGCGTTTGTCCTAATGGGGTTTCTGTACACTCGCCTCACGCTTGCGCGAGGCATGGCGCAAATCTGGTAGCGACAAGCTTGCTAGCGTTTATGCTAATGCTAGTAGCGCTTCGCAGCCTACCTTCCTTCCGCCGACGTGCACTTCCCCCACTCTCCCTGCAGCCGGCTAGCTGCAGCGTTAGTCCAGTTTAGAAAATGGAGCGACTAGCAGCCTTTTGGAAGTTTTGTGGCTCATTAGGTTTTGCATACGAATGAAGAAACAACGTTGTTTATGAGAGGTGAGTAGCATCAATTTCTAAACCTTACACTATACAATTACTTAGGCGGACCAATCCTGACCTTAGACCGGTTAATGTTAGCACGGCTGCCCTATCCTCCGAGATGCTAATTGCTATCGTAGCATTTAGCGGTTAGCTGCTGTCAGATGGGAATGACTATTTCCTGGAGAAATAGCAGAGCACTACTAACACCTCGGTGTTTGTTTGTTTGTATACTGCGTCTACAAGTGATACGTTGGACTATTAGTTAAACAACTTTGTGCATTTAATCTAGCCTAACAAAACGAGGTGATAACGTCTTTGTTGTGACGCTTTGGTACACTTTGCAGCTACGTCACGATTGGCAGTAGTGGCAGTTTGTTACAGTGGTATGGAGTAGGCTATTTACTGGAGCAGCATCAAATCTTTTAAGTCGATGTTTACATTGACCAGAAGTGCTCTGTTTGTGATTTCAGACGCTTCTGCTGAATTTAGATTTTGGTTTTAGAGAGAACAGAACCCTATATAAACAAAGTCAACAGAGAACGTAGAAACATAGTGTTGCTGTTACATTAATAACGACTGTTTGTAATGTAAACTGATTTCATTAAGCTAGCTAGGGAGGACTTCATGTCGCCTGTTTCACACAGAAGAAAACCATAACGCGTCCACCTCAAAAAATGATCATTGCCTCACTTTAGCACAGGGCTGTTGCATTGTGTTGACCTTAAACAGGGAATAACGCAAAATCAGATTAATGAAAAAACAAACGTTACGTTCAGACAAACATGCTTGTAAATCTGACAAAACTGCGCACTTGACACGGGCCTTTTGTGTCTTGTACGTAATGCATTTTCTATTTAGGCTTTTCTGAAAAAAAGTTATCAACCATGGCATATGTAATATTTAGAAACATGTTTCTGGCGTTAATAATGCCACATAATTATTAATTTGTTTTTGTTCCTCAGCAAACAGTACAACGTAAAAGTAAAAGATCAACCAGGGTTACTGTCAAAATCCAACCAGCAACAGCAGACGACCTCTTTCTAATGTAATACTAATAGTATTTAAACTCTTGATATAAAATAATGAGTAAATGGTTAATATTTTCTATTGAACATAGAACCGCAAGTGTAAAAGCTGCATTGGTGCTATATTGTGAATACTTGTCTGTGTAGTCTGCGTATTTTCCAACATCAATTACACTGTTTTAAGTATTTGAGCTAGACATGCAGCCGTCTTCTTCTTGGGCAGCATGTGGTGTTGGTGTCGTATATTTACTATCTTTCTGCCAGGCCGAGTTTGTGTACAACCTGAACATGTTTATGGTCAGTGTCTTGTTTAGGTTAAAATGGTGGTCCCGTCCCGTTTGATATCGTTTGTAGCGCGTCATTACCGTCATTTTAGTGATTTTTCAGCGGAACTATGTGATTGACATCGGTTTTACACGAAAACTGCACCGCTGCAACAGGAAGTTCAGCACGCGGAAGTTCAGCTTTCTTTGTGTATTCCGCTTTCTGGTTATTTTAATATGAGAAAAGCTGCTGCATTTTATTAATACGCGCATTTATTGAGCGCTCTTTCTGTCGTGGATTATGCATTATTGGGAAACTTAATTATGTCTTGCTAAGTTGTTATTTTACATCTGTTGGTTTGGTATTTAGTGTAAAACTGTGTAAATATTTACTGCAAACAGCTATATTGCCAAAATAAATATGAATAAGTACCATATATTCTGTACATTTTAAAAAGACCCTCACCAATGATGAAAATAATTCATGCTATGGGCTGTTTACATTTATACCTAAATCTTTAGTTTAGAACAACCGCGTATTTACCATTTGTCCATTTTTATTACCCAAGACATAGTAGATAAACTTATGCTCTTGTAATTTACTCAACGGCCTCTCTTTGTAAATCCTAGATCTCTGTCAGGGAGGTCAAAATCAGTGCAGGGGATGGACGAGCAGAAATCCAACTGTGACGAGAATGACTCTGATCCAACATGTAAGTGTCTCATTTACTTTGTCAGTAGTAGTAAATATATAATAAAGTAGTGTCAACACTTACTGTGATGTCAAAATTAGGATTAGTATAGGTAAGGCAAAATGTATCAAAATTCATAAGCATAACGGATCATTGTTTCAAAACAGCCGATGAAAATGCCCCTGACAAGCGGTGTGTCCTCCCTGAAGAGAAATCTAATGCTCTTCTGGCCACGGATGGAGCAACTCCTTGCTGCACAACTCTGTAAAAATAAACATTTTTCTCTTATCTTCAAACTTTTAGGTTGTGAATATTAACAGTTTTTCTTTCACAGAGACGGTGAACTTGCTTGTGCCCTCTGCAACTGTGTGGAACGCAGTCTGCATGGACAGCGGGAACTGAGACACTTTGGGCCATCTACAGAAAAAACAACTTTCAAGCCATCAGCTTCCTCACTGCCACAACCTGGGAATGATGACCTGTCTTCCATAGGATTTTCTGAATCCTCATGTCTAACAGCACTCTTTGATGATTCAGGTACTTCTAACTCTGCCAGTGATATTTGAAAGTATGTGTTTTTCTCATGGCCTTCTCGTGTTATCCACAGGGGGTTGCTGGGTTCATCACTGGTGTGCAGTATGGTCAGAGGGAGTCAAGCAAACGGACAACGAAAAACTGGAGAATGTGGAGAAAGCTGTTATCTCAGGGACACAGCGGGTTACTATGCATTCTCTTCCTTAAAACTACAGATGGATTTTTGCACACTGTCATGCAATTATAATTTTTTTTATGTTTTTTTATTTAGCTATGTGACTTTTGCAAAAAGCTAGGTGCAACCATTCGATGTCATGCTGATGGCTGCTCACGGTTTTATCACTTCCCTTGTTCTGCTGCAAGTGGGTCCTTCCAGTCCATGAAACATTTGGCTCTTCTCTGTCCTCAACACATAGATAAGGCCGAGGAGCTGGGTATGAAATCAACATACAGTATAGTAATTCCTTTGGAAAAAAATAAGTTTGATAGCTCAATATTTGATTTCTCTGTCCTGTCTCTTCTGTAGCAGGTGAGGAGTCTTGGTGTGCAGTGTGTGACTCTGCTGGGGAACTCACAGACTTATTGTTCTGTACGAGTTGTGGTTTACATTACCATGCTGCTTGTTTGGAAATTGGCGCAACGCCTATTCAGCGTGCAGGCTGGCAATGTCCAGAATGTAAAGTGTGCCAGACTTGCAGGTAAGACCTCTGAACATAAATGCATTGAATCACATATAGTCATGTGAAAAACCCCATGACACCGCCTTAAAAGCTTGTTTATTGATTTATATAGAGACATAGATATATAGATATAGATAGTTTCTCAGTTTTAGCAATGGTGAGAGATTAGAGTGATGTAGCAAAACAACTGAATTGAAGAAAATACATTTCAAGATTTTTTCACTGTAATTATAGAAATACAGATACAGATTTAAAAACCTCTGGTCATCCTGAGAACAAAGCCCAAGATGCTCAAACTCCAGAATGTCATTACGGGATGTTGAAGTGAAAGTACATGCCTCTACATTTAGAAAGAGGCTGCTCTTTAAGAGAAACATCAAAACTAGATTGACGTTTGTCGGAGAGAAAAATGCAAAATGCAAATGAGTAATTTACATTAACATGAGCTCATAATGAGTGAGTTTGTATGGCAGAGGGAGAGATAAAGGAGAAATGCTGCAGCAGGGCACATCGCACATACTCAGGAAGTTTACTGAAGAGTGATCGTTGCTTCTCTGAGACAACACTGTTACATACTGTCATTTAAAAACACAAAATCTGTGCAGCTGTAGAGATCGTTAAACAGATGTGAAAGGGGAAAGGGCCTAATTCTCATTTCAAAATGAAATTTTTTAATTATGTCAAATTTGACCATTTCAAAAGTTCATCAAAATGACATCCTCTCCTCTCAAGTCTCTCTTGAATCTGCCCGTGATTCGGAGTCTGTCACACATTCACACAACCTAAAATTTGCGGGGAGAAGCGCAATGTTTCTCGTTCAGTATGTTTTTATATATCTTAAGTTTGATGTAATAAAACTGCTCGGTCATTTCAAGGCTCATTTTGTGCATTACAGGGCTTTATAATGAGACTCCAGGACTTTTGGAATAATGTTCTTTGAACTGATGAGTCTACATTTGAATTATTTGGGCAGCAAAACAGTGTTTGTTTGTAAATCAACACCACTTTCCAAGAAAAGAACAGTATGAGATATGGATTGGTTCAAAATCATAGTTTGGGTCTGCTTTGCTGCAGCAGGACCTGGTTAGCTCATCATCATAGAATTCATCATGAATTCTACAGATTCCTGAACAGACCTAGTCAGACAGAACCCAGATTTAATCCCATTGCGATGCTGTGGGGTCTCTTGAAATAAGCTGTGCCTGTAAAAATCGCTTGTGACAGCTGGAAAAAATCTGCATTGAGGCGGGTAAACTTCTTTAGATCAATGTCAGAGAATGATAAATGACTACACGACGCCAGAGGGAGCAGCAGTAGCTATTGGGGGGGTAGGGTATCCTGTCATTTTGCTCACTTATCTTATGTATTTTAATAGAATTTCTTAATTTTGAACATCTTTTCTTCTCTTTCAATTGTTACGGGATAATACTGTGATCTCTCTTTATTTGTAAAATTAAGAAGAAATATCTATATTTTTGAAAACTGTTTAATTTCCATGGGGTCTCTTAGTTTTTCCACATGACTGTAGTGGTTTTTGTATAAACATATTATCCGCCAATTTTACTTTGTAGGCTTATTTAAAATATAATGGTATTTTTAGGCAACCAGGAGAAGATTCCAAAATGTTGGTGTGTGATGCCTGTGATAAGGGCTACCATACATTTTGTCTTCAGCCTGCCATGGATTCCCTTCCTTCTGATCCATGGAAATGCAGGGTAAATGCAGTTATTTTAACAATTATGTATAATGTTTTGTTTAAGTCTTGTAATTGTTATGTTACTTCAATCTTTACAGCGGTGCCGTGTTTGCACTGAGTGTGGTATTCGAGGAATAGCACTCCCAGGCTCTGCCCAGTGGTTTGACAACTATGCTATATGTGATGACTGTCAGCGGGATCGCACCTCTGTGTGTTGTGTGTGCAGTACAACTGTAAACCCTTCTGCTCAGTGCTGCTGCAGCCTGTGCCACAGGTGGGTCTTTATTTGAAAAATTAGTGCTACATAGCCACTCCCAAGCTGAAAATGCCTCTTGCTTCGATTACTAACAGTCTTTGTCCTTTTAGATGGGCACATAGAGAGTGCACCTTAAAACCGAATCGTCTTGAAACGAAGTTTATCTGCCTGCTTTGTAAAAATCATCAGCAAACAGTTGATCAGTGTGGCAAAGTTTGTGAGGACAAGTCAAATCCAGACTTGGTTTGCACTGAAGCCTCAAAAATTCATCATACTGAAATAACGACATCTTCAAGTATGGCTAATGTTACTCAACACCGAAAAATGATTATGTTTCAGTATGTACGTAGATTCAAATTTTAAATAATCTTTTAGGTAAAGAGGCACGTTTGGAAAAATCAGATGTGGGGGAGAAAGCAATGGATGAGTCAAGTCAGACTGAAAGGTTAATTCCAGATAATGCAAATTTAAGTAATAAAACAAGTAAGTACCTTTTTTTTATGTTGTTGTTTTTTTTTGTTTTTTTTTTTAATAATATAATAATAATAAATAATAATAAAAAAATAATAATAATCATAATCATAATCATATCATCATCATCATCATCATCATCATCATCATCATCATCATCTGTTCAATAATAATAAAGAAATGTTCTTTACAACAACAGAACAGAGCAGTTTTTGTGTGGAGTCTAATAAAAGAAGAACATCACAAAATTTTAACCAGCGGTCTGAATGCAAAGATGACCCAGACCTTGAAAACATGGAAGTGGATTATGCAGATGGCAGCACTGTAGTACTACAGCCAGTGAATACATTTTCTTCGAAGCAATCAGACATGGCTGATCTGCAGGACATTTCAACAGATGAAAAAGATGAAGACTCTGAGTCACGACTGCTACCTCATTCTGAAGATGAGGATGAAGAAGAAGATACTGTCAAGCGGGATTTAGCTGTGATCAAATCAGAGCTGCTGCTGGATGAGATGTCCAACATGAGCCATGGTGACGAGAGCAGTAGTGGTTTTCTGGGCTCACCAGGGGAACCAGATCTCATGCCTCGCTCAGATAATCTGACGGAAACAGACGACTCGCTCCCTTTTGAACCAACAAGAAGCGACAGAGAAAAGGCAAAACGCAGGGGCTCTCCAGGGCGCTCTAGGATCAAACAGGCAAGACTTGTTCTTAATCAACGTTTAGTAGTGCTCTTGTGTAGAAAAGTTAAAATCTAAGTTTTTTCTTTTTTTTTTCTTTTTTAGGGACGTAGTAATAGTTTTCCAGGAAGACGTCGCCCGCGTGGTGGTGGTTCTGGCAGGGGGCGCGGTGGAAGGTCACGCCTCAAAGCAATGGCTTCTTGCATAGATGCATTTTTGGTAAAAACAACACTCTACATTTGGACTGCTTTGTAATGTGCTTAGTTTTAATTATTTAAATATGTTTTAGTTGAGCATGACCGCAGACACAGGTCTAAGTAAGGAGGAAGATGACGAGGAAGATGATAGTATGCAGAACACCGTGGTGTTGTTTTCAAACACTGATAAATTTGTCCTGCTTCAGGTATGACTTGAATTTGTGCCGCCATTTTAAGGTGTATAATGCAATTTGAAACACAAATTTTAAGGTGTATAATGCAATATTGCCTTTTTATTTTAGGACATGTGTGTTGTATGTGGCAGCTTTGGAAAAGGTGTTGAAGGACAGCTTTTGGCTTGTGCACAGTGTTCTCAGTGTTATCATCCATACTGCGTAAACAGTAAAGTAAGTGAAGTGTCATTTGGTGGTTTTCTGAATATTGTATGTCTTAATTTAAAATGCCTTGTCTGTAGATCACAAAGACAATGCTCCGTAAAGGTTGGCGTTGTTTGGAATGCATTGTATGTGAAATGTGTGGAAAGGCATCGGACCCTTCCCGGCTTCTGCTCTGTGACGACTGTGATGTCAGCTATCACACCTACTGCCTAGACCCCCCACTGCACACAGTACCTAAGGGCGGTTGGAAGTGTAAATGGTAAGAAAAGAAAACGTAATCATTGCCTTGTTGGTCCTGTTTAGAAGAACTCCAATTTAAATAAACCCTTTCTAAACATTTGCATGCTATGGAAATGTACCGTGTCAACAGTGAGCTCTGAATTGCTATCACAGTGAAGCAGTCTAATTTAATTCTATTCACTTATTTTTCTATGCATTTCGTAATAACTTGAACTGCATTAATTATTGGCGTCTTGTATTCAGGTGCGTTTGCTGTGTGCAGTGTGGTGCAGACTCACCAGGTTTTCATTGCGAGTGGCAAAATAACTATAACCACTGTGGGCCCTGTGCTAGCCTTGTTACTTGTCCAGTTTGCAAAGAAAATTTTATGGAAGAGGAACTACTTTTGCAATGCCAGTATTGTGATCGGTGAGTCTTTATGCACAATTCATTCACACAAATAACGTTTAATAATGAATGCATTTAATTTTTTGTACAGGTGGGTGCATGCTGTCTGTGAGAGTCTGTATACAGAGGATGAGGTGGAACAAGCTTCAGATGAGGGATTTGCCTGCACATCCTGCTCTCCATATGTTCCAAAACCTGTTGGTGAGTGAGAAAATTTATAGCTTTCAATGTTGAATGACACATTTAAATTTTTCTATTCCCTCTTCTTACACTTTGTTAACAGTGGAATCTGCTATAATGGCTTCTATAAAGCTAAAAGAGCCAGGTTTGTTCAGTAACCAAATTAGTTCAATAAAAATAACGAAGTAGCTGAAGTAATTTGTAATTTTTTCGTTTACAGAACCTCAGTTCTACAGGTTGGAGGGTGTGTGGCTGACGGAGTCAGGCATGTCCCTTCTTCGTAGCATGTCCATGTCACCCCTCCATAAGAGACGGCAAAGGAGATCCCGTCTCAGCACCTTGTCCTGTGATGGAGGTGTAGATGGCTTAGATATGAAGGAAGCAGATGCTGATGGTAAATTGCTATACTTTTATTCCTTTTTTCTATTGTTGATAATAAAAATAACCTTTTTATATAGCTTGTGGGGAGTCAATGGAGAATCCTGGGAGCCCAGATAGAGAAGGAGGTGTCGATGGTCCCGATGGCATTGCAGAATGTGATGCTCTCAAAGGAGTTGAAGAGACTGAGGACAGTAAAAAAAGAAAGCGTAAACCTTATAGGCCTGGTAAGAAAATATATAATATATATATTATTTGTGTCTTTTTTTGATCATATATTGATTGTTCCTAATCTAAAAATCTACAGGTATTGGTGGTTTTATGGTCAGACAGAGAAAATGTCACACACGATTGAAAAAAGAATTCTTTGCTCAGCTGGCTGGAGAAACTACTTTAGATGGACAACCAATAGAGAGAACCATTGAAGAGGGTAAGTAAAAGGCAATTATTGCACACAGCTTGTGCACATGGCGATTTAATATATTTTCCACATAAGTGGATTATCTTGTGTTATCTTCAGTGCGACTTCTGTAGCCTAATTGACACAGAAAAAAGTACACTTGACATTTGGAAATGATAAAGAATGCATTCTTACATTTTTAGCAAGTTTGAATTTTTATGATGCAAAAGAAATACCTTAAAAATAAGTCCTCTTTGCCAAATTTAATTATTTAATTTTTATTTTCACTGCATATCTGTATTTCATGAAGTAAAACGGGTAATAACTTCAAATAACTTTTTTCATTGAAAAAGAAAAATTAAACTTAATATGGAGTACTAGATTACTAGATTATCTTCCTGACAGAGAGCTTTTTGTTTATCAACACGAGCACGGCATGCGCACCGACCTGCAGAAAGAGCTGCTGCTCATTGACCAAGCTGGAGAAACAACTTGAGCTAAGGCTGTTGTCAGCTAACTACAGTTTATCACTGTGCAAAAACAAAACTTGTGCTGTTAATTCAACATTTGTGAATGAAATTAGACCCTACAACCTCTAAAAGTTACATTCAGGTGATTGAAAAAACTACGAGAAATACACTGTTTCAAGCTTCAGAAGACAGAAGTTCATGCCTGATAGAAACAGCTAGCTCTCGTCCTGTTTTGTTGTTTTATTCAAAGAGGTTTCCCCAGCCAACAAGATGAAGAGCGGCTCTTTCTGCATGGAGCATGTGCAGTAGGGCGGAAAGTGAGGTCGACCAAAAATCTCCCTATTTGTCATTTGTTGAGAGCACTGCAAGTGAGTAGATGACAAGAAGGGCTTTAGTAAGTAGCAAAGACTACATTTGTTAGATGGATTAAAAACTGCAGCTCTATAGACCTTGTGCACGAGAAAATGCTAATTTACGGGTTTTTGACCGGATATAGGATGAGTGACTTCCGCTTGCTATTGCGCTCCTCTTATTTCCGCTGCAGTGATGAATTAAAGTAAACGACAATAAAAGATCTACTTATTTTATAAACTGCAAAAAGTGGAAGAAATGTCCACTACTGTGTACAGCTGTGTATGGCTGGTGGGAGATTTTACAAAAAGCGTAGTTTCCACTGGTTATATCCTGACCTGTACGCCTGCCGTATGGTGCACGTCTTGGCTCTACCATAACATTTAGGATTACTGCATAACGCTGACTTGTAGCAGGACATATGAGTTTAACGAGAAACTTTTTTCTGTGCACTATACGAAAAGAGCTACCTGGCCAGCCAGATGGTTTATCTCGCAGTATTTGTGAATTCACAAACATAAACCATCTGGCCTTCGTCCCGCTCGATTGGTTTGAGAGTCTGAACCAAGTGATGACCAGCCCAATCACATCACAGCAGCGTGGTTTTGAACCAATCACATTGTAGCAGGGTGGGCTAACACGGGCCGTTAGCTCCCCGGTGCCGCAGCCGAGTCTGATTCAAGCTAAACAAAGACGGCGGCTCCCGTGGATGTACGTGTTTCTGCTGCTTTTGATGTGGTTTCAGCAGAAATACGGAGTAATTCTTTTTGAAAGAAGAGCAGTTTGTGTGACATGTACTTGTTCTATCTCACGCGGACATTGGATACACCATTACGAGTTGTTGCTGTGATTGGCTAGCTCAAATAAGGTAGGCCCCACACTAGAGTTGGGCGATATCCATTTTTCACTATCGTCATATCGTCTTAATATAGTATCGTGATAGACGATATTATCGTCTGCCCACTAATTAAGGAAAAAACGGCTCAAAATTGAGCTTTAGTTGGATTTTTCTGGTCATTTCACACACACGCGCACACACACGGTGTGTATTATAGATACAATAATGCTCTTTCGCTATAGAACATTGTTAGGTTTGTGAATTTTAATGTAAAAAACCTTAGTACTTTGCCAAAGCCTCGCGCTTTTCTCACTCCCCCGCGCCCCCGCTACCTCTTTTCGCTTTATTGACAATTTTAAGATACACAACGCAGCGTAAATGTGTGAACTTGTGACGGTAAAAGTGGTAGAGATTTATATTATCGACTATATTGCACAAATACACATTTACAAAAAGACTTTCTTGAGACGCACCGCGGCACCATGTCTGCGTGCGTCACAACCACACGAACAAAAGCACATATAGCCTAGACATCCAAGCACGCAAGCAAGCTAACCATAAAGTTTAGACAAGGATTAAACCCACTGACACGTACAAACACGATTTGAACTGATGTTGACAAGGCTCTCCGCTGTTTTAAGTTCACATTTAAAACATAGCCAACATTAGCTATAAGTTAAAACGGCTGATATGTGGGACAAAAACTGAGAGCCAAACACCTTATTAAGCTAAATATTTGCACATCTACGGTAACAAGTGATTTCTGTCTCTTCTTTGTCACTAAAGTTGTACCAAATAGATGAGAGAAAGTAGCTGTATCCATAAGTAGCTATTACGCACAGACTCGTCTCGGCGCGTTATGTGATCAATAAAAAGAAAGCACGATACTCTTCTCCATATTTGGACATGTTATAAAGTTAGTTCGCTCACCTCTGTCCAGTTCAAGTGACTCCTCTTCTGTCCATCACGGACACGAAGAAAAGAAAACATCCAAACAGAAACAGTAGCCTACATCCAAAGTTATTATCGCAGGTGCTTCATGACGACACACAACTTTGTCCAAGTCCTGATTCCAGCTCCACAAGGCCCACAAACACCGCTCCACACGTCCTGCTCTGTCCGGGTCCTCTGTCCAGGTCCACGGTGTTAAAAAAGTCCTCTTCATCTCTTTATTAGAGCGCGCTGTCTGAGCCATGTCTGTTTTCATACGCACGTGTTGGTGGTGTGAGGATGAGTTCAGGGACGCTGCGTAACTTTTAAAACTGCGATGCTAAGTTTTTCTGCTTTTGTGAACTTGTCAATTATTAAAAAAAGCTACTATGAAAACAAAATAGTGGTTGAATATTTGTCAAATGATTGAGAATATGCATATAACAGAGCGAGATTGTTTGCTGCAGCATTGATTAAAAACTTTGCACGTTCTAGGAGGATACAGACGATTACAGACGATAGTGAAGTGCTATCGTCGAAATGTTTTACTTTCACGATAGACGATATAATCGTTTTATCGCCCATCCCTACCCCACACCCAATCAGCTCGAAGTATTTCACTAAACGCCCCGCCTTTTCTCGAACGCTTTCAGCAGTAAAGTCCCAGATGGATATAGTGAGAACTCAGGATAGGAGTTCAACACATATCCATCTGGCGTGAGCCAGGTTAGAAAAGAGCAAGGGGCGGCAAACATGTCCACTGTTGCAGCTTTAGTCCCGCATTTCTAAAGAGATTGTGTCTCTAAGAGTCGAAACATGTCTGTAAAGACGTGTTTGTTTTGTTTTTTTTTATCTCCAGGCACGCGTCTTAATACCAAGTTAATCAGAATTCACTATCCAGCGATTCATAAGCACAAAAAAGAACAAAACTGTATATGGCCTAAAGAGCTTTCTTTTATCGTATGAAGCTAATAAACTGTTTGAAAGTGAAATATTAGCAATAACCCAATTGTGCACAGCCATGGAAACGCCAGCAAAAAAACTGAATATGCTCATATTCCGTTTATTAGAAAGATGAATATGACCATGGGCTTATTCCTTTTTCAATCTGAATATCTGCTCATGTAAGCGCAACAACCAACAGTTGAGTCTTTTCTGGCGTTTGTCTCTTTCAGTCAAAGCCTTTTATTCTCACAAAGTCAAGCCTGCCAGTGTATAACAGCAAATCAGTGTAATTTCTTAGCTGCGTGTTGCAGAGGAGACAAGCAAAGCAAATCTTCCAAAACGTCTTCGGGAAAAGAAAGTTTGAAGCTCCACAACAAGTATTATTCCACATTGAACACGCAGGATAGCTGTCCAAGTGTCTGCGCCTGGTAAAAGCAAGTTGTCCTCCCCGTTGGCCATCTTCCTTTTTCCCCGCAGTCAGTCCTCTCCGTGTTTCAGGGGTCCTTCTTCCGCACATATGCCGCCTCGTACGGGCTTAATACAGCAAGAGTCTGGGCTTGGGCCGTAGCTGCCTCTCAGACAAACACAACAGCACTGTCTAAACCGATTCCCCTTCTCTCAGTCTCATGCACAGCTCTCATTGGTTGATCTGTCATGTGCTGTCTGTCACTGTTTATGGGTTTGTGTACAGCAGCGTGCATTTGTTGTATTAGGAATAGGGGGTATTTCTGATAAATTAACACTAAATTGAACGAGAAATGTGCGTTTTCCAAAAGTAACGTTAGTGCTATATCACAACATTTTCCATTTTCGCAAGTTGTTTGGGAAAATCTAATTTTCAAACAAGACTCCTACGACGTAATAAATAAGCCGTCAAGCACACCGGAAACAAGGGACCCTGTGTTGCAACCGGAACTAGCATATGCTAACGTGCACAAGGTCTATTCCTATTATTCATAATGATAATCTAAATAATGATGTTATTTGTATTATTGATGTGATGATGATGATGATGATGATGATGATGATGATGATGATGATGGATGAGGATGAGGATGAGGATGAGGATGATGAGGATGAGGATGAGGATGGATGATGGATGATGGATGATGGATGATGGATGATGGATGATGGATGATGATGATGATTGATGATGATTGATGATGATGATGATGAATTTTTTCAATTATTCATGCGTTTTGATCAACTATCAAATACAGCCTATAATGTGAAATAATGCTTACTTTGGTTCAGATTGCATGCAGTGCAGCTCCATTGCAGTGGCGTGAAATGTAGCATCACTTTGGAACCTGTTTGTTGGATTGAAAATTTTGGTGGGTGCTGCAACCTACCACCTGTCATTTCTTTTTGCAAATGTGCATGGTAGATATCGCGTGAACATTGGGGGTACCGGGTGCAGTCTGAGCTCATCATTCAGCAGACTTTAAAATGGCATGTCTTGAATTTCTCGGGGGAGACAACCAGCTAATTATTCTGTTAAAAACTATGCAGGACCGCACCCTGATACTGACAACATCATGGATCCTAAACCAGATGGAGAGGAACAAGCCAAAAAACGCAGAGGACGAAAGAAAAGCAAACTAGAGGACATGTTTCCAGCTTATCTTCAGGTTAGTGTTTGTTTTCTGTAATAACAATTGTGAGGGGTTTGAACTAGCATGGAACAATGGAAAAGTTTTGGAAATTGATTGCTATTGAAAAAGTAAAAAATGTAAAATATTTTAGGTTAAAATTACAACTGGGATGAACTCTAAAGTGCAATTTAATAGGACTTGCTGGTACTTGCGCCTGTGCTCTGTTGTCACATACCTTTTTGTCACAGTCAAACGAAATCTTGGCTACTGGTCTGACTCATAATATTTGTCACTGAAGAAAGGTCTGTTTAACACTTAAGACACCCGTGACTAAAATTAAATATTAGACAAGTTTCAACAAAAGGTGTATCCACTAGTTCATTTTGTGTAAATTACTGGATCTTGCTTTTATCTTATTTGAAACACTTTAGCTACAATCATTTTTGTACAAGTTGTTATCCCATCTTGTGGTTTCAAATTGTAGTGTATTTTTGATCACAAAAATAAACTATGTGGGCTTTGATAACCGGTCTTGACCACTGCTTTTTGTCCATTTCTTTATCGCGTTAAATTGTATACACTACAGCGTTTTAATTTGATGTAATATACTGTATGCAACTGACAACTTTAAAGCCCCAAATTTTTTTGTGTGACACCAAAATTTATTTCTGGTAAAATTAAGTTGTTGGCTAAACTAGAAATATTACATATTACATATTTTTAGAAATATGTAATATGTAAGTTTTAAGTTTTCCGTGTTTTCTCATATATACAGTGATGTTTTAAAATTATACAAGCTCATGGAAAAGTTTGGAATGGTTATGGAGAGATCCTTAGATTAAAATCTGTACAACAAACCCTGTTTAAAGTTGAGGGAAACTGTCTATTGCAGGAGGCTTTTTTTGGAAAAACACTGATTGACTTGAGTAAAAAAGTTGTGATGATGCCTCCTGGACCTCGACCGTGTCTTGCTAGACCTCCAGCTTTACCAGAATCAGGTTTGAAAGCGGCTGCTTCAGAAAGTAAGTCCACCTGTTCACTTTGTATTAAAACTTTACTTTGAAAATGTGCAGGATGTCATTGTTATGCTTTTGGTATTTATTTCTTATTAGATGAGACAAAGGATTGCATAAGCAACAACCATCTCATTAAGCAGGAAGGAAGTGCCCCTCAGGTTCAAGAAGATGGTAAGTGAAGTTTGGGTTAGTTCATTTGTTTCTATATCTCAGGCACTAATAATTATCTATTTTAGGAGTCCCTGTCCCGTCATCACCTTTGAAAGAACAGATGTCATCTCATTCTCAAATCTCAACTACAGAAAAAAATAAAAGTAAGGAATATACATCCAGCAGGAACATAAATATGTACTATTTGAAGATATATCTAAACCTCTTTCACCGATTCGTCCAGGTCTTCCTCAAGGGGTAGAGAATCAGGATTCAGAACAATTCTTCAAAAAGGTTTTGGGAGCGTCAGAAGGTTCCTCCTTGGGCAACATGAAGCCCATTTTGGAGGGCAACAAGGGAGAACTCTCTCATACTGCTTTGTCAGAAAGAGCTCCCCTCTCAGGTAATAATGCTTTAAATATTCATTCAAATATTCTGCTGGCCCAATATTGTTTGTCCTTCAGCATTAAGCATCCACATTTTTTGCAGGGTCTCTGCCCTCAACTGGAATGGTGGAAACTTTCCCTGCCCTGTCTCAGTCACCCTTTTTCGACATGCGGTAATGCTCTTCTTTTTTTAGTGATCACTTAAGTACTATATTTACTGACTGTAAAGCTGTAACTGCTTTGTTGAACAACTACAAAAATTATGACTATACATTTTAAATTTTTTGTAGTGATCGTGGTGGACTGTTTAGTCCAGATGGTGGAGATGACAGTCCATGGGCTACTCCCTCAACACCAGCAACGCCCTCCTCACCCCCAACTCCCACTGAAGCAGAGGGAGACGGCCTGTCTTATAACCAGCGCAGTCTACAGCGCTGGGAGAAAGACGAGGAACTAGGGGAACTCTCCACTATTTCTCCTGTACTTTATGCCAATACCAACTTTCCTACTCTTAAACAAGACTACCCAGGTGTGAACTTAGTCAAGACAGTATATGAAGCCTTTTTTCTAAAATGTAGAGATAATTATTTTACATTTTGTTTATGTAACTTCACACCTTTCATATATACATAAATGCATATATACACACATTTATATACAAATTTCCAATTTAGACATGGTAGTTTGGATGCAGTGCTGCTTGTAGACTTGATTGATAGATAGAACGATGGATTACCTTTATTCCAGACTCATAGTCCATTTTACAAAAAGACATCCCTACAATAAAAAAACATAAAACAAAAATACAATACTACAACCGACAGCTGTACCTGCACACATGTATAATTGGTATCACTGTATCCAGTGTTGGTCAATAATAAAATCACCACATTAACAGAGATATCTAACTGACACAAATATGAGCTTTCTTGGAACAACTTTCAGTGCATTGATTCTGTAGGAATCAATTATGATTGTGTTGCTAATGTGGGTGCAGTTTTTCTTGTGTATTATTCCTTTTTTTAATATATTTTTTTCTACAGACTGGGCAAGTCGTTGTAAGCAAATAATGAAAATCTGGAGGAAAGTGTCTGCTGCTGACAAAGTACCATACTTGGTAATGTTTTACATATATATATTATATTACATATACACATATACGTATGTGTGTGGGTGTGTATTTGTGTTGGTGTATAAATATGTGTATACACTTGTGTGTGTGTGTGTGTGTTTGTATGTAAATATTTGGAGTAGAGAGATATAGAGCAGGGGTGGCGAACCTGAGGCTTGCGAGCCACATGCGGCTCTTGGCCAATCCGAGTGCGGCTCTTTGGCTCATTAAGAAGAGCACAGAGCTATTTAACAAACTGATCGTTTCCTTGAGAAGCATTCCAAACTCCCAGCGATATTCTGGAGCTTCATTTTGGTCCTTATTTTGTGCAAATCCGCCTTATATCCACAGAGAAAAGGTCCAAAATGTACAATGAAACAAAACTCGCAAAATAACAGCGCAGCATGGAAATCTTCAAATGATGTTTACAGCTGTGGCTTTTGTATAAATGTGACATAAAACAGAAGTTTACACACTGCCCTGACAAAAGTGGGTGCGGCAGTGTTTTCTCTGCTCGGATCACACAGGACAATCGTGTGAGGTTGAGTCAATGTGACTAACGTTCCTAAAGCCCAGTTTTACAGGGCAGAGCTAAGAGCACCTGGGGCTGGAGCCCCTAAATCTGGCCTTTAGGAGCTTTTTTATTTAGTGACTTATGTCTTTTAAAGTTATATTAAAATGACATCACATAATGAAAGTATCATCTCTAAAACTCAGAGAAAGCAAGATGGCAGTATTTATGTGGTCCAGTATGTCCTCCCCTGTCAAAACAATGTCCTCCATTTTCAGTTAAGGATACGTAACATTAACTCATTTTATTCATTCAACAGTTCTGTGATTAAATGGCATGAACTCTAAAAGTAAATGCCCTGTAAGGAAACGCGTGCTGGATTGTTTGTCTGAATTTTGCTCCCAGCAACACTTGTGCGCCTGATTAGTGACATCAACTGTAAAGCAGGCTATTAAAAAAAAAATTACTTTGCCCCCTGGTGGTGGCAGTAGGTCTCATGATGTGACTCTTCAAGGATGACAGATGACAAATTAGGCTCTTTGTCTCTGACCAGTTCGCCACTCCTGATATAGAGATATCGTTTTGACTTATTCTTTTTGAATTTTTGTAGCAAAAGGCCAAAGATAACAGAGCTGCTCAGAGGATCAACAAGGCGCAGAAGGTGAGTCTACCACTTGAAAATAACGCATGTGTTTCCATTGTGTCATTTTTTAATAGTCTTTTTGTTTGATACAGCAGGCAGAAATTCAAGTGTGTAGGCCTGTTAATGCTGAGCCTAGTCAGATGAAGGGGGAACGACCCAGCTTACACCTGCATATTCCTCCACCTTCTAGCTCAACTTCTGTTTCCTCTCAGCCCAGTTCAGCAGGAAGCCCATTCCCGTTTCCTCCAGATTCAGGTTCATCTTCTGTCTTTTTCTCGGATGGACCTGTTAAAACACCCGGGTCAGCTGAAATCCGGACAGATCCCCTCTCCAGGCTTCCTTCACAGTCATCCCATTCTTACATGCATTCATCTACACAATTTTCTCATTCAGGGGCAAGTCCATTACATGCCCCCTCCTCAGGTTTTTCCTCTTCCGGCCCACTGGGTCCTCCTCAGGGACGGCCAGCCAGTCTTGGCCCCTTTGACATGCAACCAGGAACACCTGGAACCCCAAGACGTGCTCAGCAGGTTGACCCTTATTTTAGATCCCAGTTGCAGCAGCAACAGGCTCTTCTTTCACAATCTCAGCATGGTTCTCAGGAGTCTTTAGGACCTCCACAAAGTCCTCATTCACGGGGTCCTGGATATGGGGAGTCCTCAGTCTTCTCTCCAACTCATAATTCTCATTATGGGGATCCTTTTAAAAATCAGCAAGGACTGGGGAAAAATGAATTTAATTCGTCACTGTCTCCTTCTACTTTAGTTTCATCCCCTGCAAGTACAGGGCATACAGGGCTGATTTGAGTGCAGCTTCTCCCCGCTCCTCCTCTCTTAACAGCCCTGCTGGAATACTAGAGTCTGTTGGTGGTTTATTTAAGGCCCCAATGACTCCTCGAATGCACCAAGGCGATAGTGGTCCCTCTCAACCTGGGGCATCTCCAAGCCATCCATCTGAAGGCTACAGGCAGTCTCCTTCTAATCCCTACACTGAAGGACATGGTCAGTCCCCACTCACTCCAAGACCCCAGCCTGGAGATAGCCCTCTGCCTCAGAGAAATGCGGCTCAGACAGACTCATGCTCCAGAGTGCCCTCCAGCCCTCAGTCTCAAGGAAGCACCCAGTCTCCTCACACTCCAGGTGGTCTTTCAAATGAGGCTGTCCAGTCGCCAGCGCCTCGGTTTCAATCTCCAGACCCAGGCTCTCAACCACCTTCCAGGCCTCAGTCTAGAGATCATTTTCCAATATACATAAATCCCGTTCATCACCATCAGAGGGAAATGAGAGTTACAAAGGTTCCCCTCATCAACATCTTCCACATCAAGTCAACAATTCTCAAGTAGATCCTCTCTCTGGTAAACCATCTATGACTCCTCACGGTGGTAGTCCCAACAGTTCAGCACATTCAATACCACCACAGCACACTCAAATGAATCAGGGACAGCTTCATCAACTCCATCCACACCCTACCTCTGCCTCTCAAGAAGGTCTCAACCCACGGCCCGCTGATGCATCTCCTCAGACTCCTTTGTCAGGCTCCCAAGACGGCTCCCAGGAGGACCCAGCTTTGATTGGCTTAAGTCCATCTGAAGTAGAGAAGCATAGACAGGTATATTAATGACCCTCTGTATATTAACATGCTTTAAGATGGTCTTTTAGTAACTTTTCCCCCCTTCAGCGCCAGAAGTTACGTGAGTTTCTGCTTCGACAACAAAATCAAAAAAAGGAAGCTGCAGCTGCTGCTTCTGGCAGTACATCACCTGGTTGGTCTGGTAGTGAGGCATCTGCTTTCCCACAGGAAAGGGTCAGCAGAGCACCGCCGCCCTATCCACAGGTAAGCTATAAAACAATTTAAAATCCGTTGGGTTACACTTCTGCATAGGTCTGTTGAACAAAGATAGAGCAAAATACTACATTTGTTTTTTTTTTCCTTTCAGGATCGTGTTATTGCTACAACTCCTGCTGTTGCAACACAAGTGTCTAAAATACCCAGTGCTTCTCCCACTGGTCCTCAACAAATGGGAAATCTACCAATCATAGATCCCTCTGCAGTACGGTAAATATCCCCATTAGGTGCATAATTTTTGTTAAAACACTATGAAGAGCATTTTATAATAATAATAATAATAATTTTATATAGGTTTCTAACATCAAGACTTACAACAAAGACATTAAAAAAGAAATAATAAAAAGTAAATTACAAATTAAAATAAAAACAATTAAACAGATGTATTGACATTTTTAAATGTGAGTTGCTGTCATTTCAAGGTCAGTATGGAGAGCTCTGTTGCCAGTTGGAGCTTGTCCACACAGCGCTCAGACATCTCATATGTTGGCTCTGTCAGGCTGAGGGAGGAGCAGGCAGGGGGTGGGATGGTGAGAGAAGGTTCTACAGTTTTGTTGTCTCATATCTAAAAGTTTCAGTGTCTGTTTTTGATACTCACCAAAACTTAAAAGAATGTTGTTTGATGAAATTAATTAAAATAATAGTTAAGTTTTTCATACTGTTGTAGAAATTACTGATGGCAAAATAAATACAGTTAAAAATATAGTTGAGATACTGATAATGCAAATTATGCACTCTTCAATTACTGGTATCAGAAAACTATTTATGTAATAATTTAAAAAAAAAAAACAATATGCAAATTTTTGTCGTAGTTGCTTCGCTGTATATTTACGAACAATTGTTTCTATCATTACAGTCTCCCTGGGCCCACCAAACCTTCCGGTGTATTTGCTCGTCCGCCCTTACCTCCTCAGTGGCAGGCTCATGGTCCAGGGCCACAGAGGGTTTTACAACCTGGAATGGAAGCTACAAGCATAAGACATAATCTTAGCCAGCCAGGTAACATGCATGATATCGGCAACCCCCTCAGCGCAATGCAAGGAGAAAACATGCAGAATCTGAGCCACGGGCCTCCACCACAGTTTATTGAACTAAGACACAATTCACAAAGGCTGCCAATGAGGCCCCATTTTATTCCCCGTGGACCACAACCTAGACCACGACTTTTTGTTCCCCACCCGGAGATGATTGCGCCATATGTACAACAGCATCCCATGGCTCAAAACAGTACAATTCCATCTGAGAAATCCCAATTAGGTTTACAGCAAAGCACTCTACCAGTTTTAATTCCTCAACAGATGGCAAGCACAGTAACTGGCCCTTCAGCTGTAAATCCACTTCCCCAGTCAAGTTTAGATGTTCCGTCTGCCAATGAGCACAGTGAAGAACTACCAGAAACAGACCTGGAGGGACTGGGTGATGCTGGAGGTGATGCTGGTGTTGAAGATGAGGATGATCTCGCTCTAGATTTAGATCCTGACAAGGGAGATGATGCTTTGGGCAATCTGGATAATCTCGAAGCCAATGATCCACACCTCGATGATTTGCTAAATAGTGATGGATTTGATCTGTTGGCTTACACAGACCCAATACTGGATCAGGGAGACCCAAAAGATGTTTTCTCAGACCAGCTGCGGCTTGTAGAAGCTGAAAGTGAGACCTCCTCTTCTGGATCTGCACGTGTGAAATTAGAAGACAAGTCACACAGGCAAAAACCCTCTTCGAAGGCTGAGGGCAGCACCAGCCAAACATCTTTGTCTGTTAAAAAAACAGATGTGGCCAAAGTGAAAGTTGAAGATACAAGTCTGGAAACTCAGCAGCAGCTGTCTGGTCTGGGTAATGTGAAAACTGAAATAGGCGATCTTCTTGGTGCAACTAAGTCTCATTCTGAAAACCAACAAACCTCGTTAAGCTCTGTTCGACTAGGTGGGCTTTCTTACCCCCTCACAGTCCAGAGTGATCATTTGTCCTTCCCTCCAGAAGCTCCACATACAGATGTTACTGATGATTCATTGGAACTGCCTGATGTGGGTGGACAATCTCCTGCTGTAGACCTGGCTAAGGTTGAGAGCTCGTTAGACGGTGAGCTGCCATTATTAATACAAGATCTTCTAGAGCATGAAAAAAAGGAACAACAAAAACAGCAGCAGCAGCAACAGCTTGGCAGTCTCCATCAGAGTGGACTGGCACCACCATACAGCCTACAAGCTCAGGCAAACCAACAGATGTCTGCTCAAATGATGATGCCACATCACCGTCCACCTTCTCAAGGAATGATGTCCCAACAAGGAATTGTTCGACTGCCAAATCTAATGCAGCAGAGGCTCATGGCTCCTGGAATGGCAAATCAGGCTCATATGAACATGTCCCAACAGCAAACAATGATGAGAATGGCACAGCCTGGAGCAATGCCTCCGCAGCCAGGAGTGAAACGAGCCCCACTGACTAACAATCTCTTTCCAGACAAAGGCAAGGAATACAGTTCTTCTCAGTCTCCCACTGTGTTTTGTTTTCTATTGTAATCATACTGGTTTTTGTTCTACAGATTTGGATAAATTTGTAACTGATGATATTATGGATATTGCTAAGGCAAAGATAGTAGCTCTCCAAGGAATCAAAAGAGTACTTACAGATCCTATGGTTGTTCCTCCTGGCATTAACAGGTATTTTATATTTTTTTGTATGTTGTTGTGTACATATTGTGTATGCTAAGCACAGTAAATACAAAACCTAATTTTTTTTCAGGCAACAAGTTTCTTTGCTTGCTCAAAGGCTAGCTACTACTCCTGGTACAGATCCAGGACATATTACTTCAGGGTCACTAAAGGTAAGACGCTAACAAAAAGTATTTTAGTCATAGGTCATTATTATTCATAAATGCATGCTTATCAAAGATAACATTTAATTTTAGGAAGGAGAGCCAAGTGATTCAAATCAGCCAAGGCCTAATCCACCTCAGTTTGTCCAAGGAATAATCAGTAAGTGCGCTGTTAATTGTTTTCAAATGTTTTATCTTTTTTTTCCTAATCTATTTCCACTTTGGTAGATGATGCAGAGCAACATCAATATGAGGAATGGCTACTGCACACACAACAGCTACTACAAATGCAGCTGAAATTTTTAGAAGAGCAGATTGGGGTCCACCGCAAATCTCGAAAGGCACTCTGTGCAAAACAGCGCACAGCCAAAAAGGCTGGTAGAGAGTTTGCCGAAGCAGATGCAGAAAAGTTGAAGTTGGTCACAGAAGAACAAAGTAAAATTCAAAAACAGCTTGATCAGGTTTGTACACTAAAAGGCCCACTGTGTATCTATGCATTTATCTATGTATCTCTCTTCCCTATCTCTCCCGTTCTCTCTCTATAAGATATAGTTTTAAATTTGTATTTCCATGGAATAGTTATAGTTATTGTATAGTTATTGTTACACCTACACATTTACAGTTTTACAACTGTTATTCATTCATAGGTTCGTAAACAACAGAAGGAGCATACAAATCTTATTGCTGAGTATAGAAGCAAACAGCAGCAGCATCAACAAGGCTCTGGACTTCTTCCACCTGCACATCCTCCACCAGGTCTCCCTCCACCAGGACACACTCCACAGGGCCCTTCACCCCACATGTTTCCCACAATGCCTGGTCATATGATTATGGGACAACAGGGGGGACATGGTGGTGTGCCTGTTAGAATGCCACAAGGACAGCCCTTCATTAGTGGACCTCAACAACCTCAACTTCCTGGAGGCACTAGACCCACTGGACCCTCTGGTGCCTCATCTGGATTTTTCCCTATAGGACCAGGAATGCAAGGGGCAGATCCAAGAATCATTCAAGAAAGACAACTTCAACATAGGATGCAGATGGCAAAACTTCAGCACCAGATGATGATGGCACAATCTAGTGTAATGCCTCAAACACAACCAGGGATGATGGGAAACCCCCACATTCCACAGCAACAGCCAAACCAACAACAGATTGCGGTGAATCAGGCCAATCATCAAATGGCTGGGGGTCAACCTCTCTCACAGACTTCACAAACTTCTTTTGGGGGCATACTCAGTCTGTAATAATGACTAACAATCCAGGTGCACAACAGCAGAGGCCACAGATGGTGATGGGACAGCAAGGACCGAGTGATCCTTCTTTCAGGAGTCCACAGACTCAACAGCAAGGCCAACTGTCTCAACACATGGTGGCTTCTCAGCAGCAAACTGGTCAACAAAAAACAACCCAACTTACAAGTCAAATAGGCCCAGAGCATGGAGCAACATCGCAGCCCTCAACTCCACAAATGGGCTCCTCTCCTTCAGCAGTAAGAGCTACGCCTCAAATACAGTCTGGTTTTGAAAACTCAAAAACTCCTCCACAGCAAAGTGGACCCTCCACACCAAACCCATCATCGCAAACAAATGTTTCTGCTGACAGTCCGAGTGACTTGGGCAGTCCAAAAAATCCACAGCACCAAAGCCAAGGCAGTACTTCTGTACAAGCAAACCAACCTACAGAACTCCAAACACCCAGTGAAAATCAACAATCTGTAACTCATCAGCAGCAACTCTTACTACAGCAGCAAGTGCCAACTGTGACAGAGAAGCCAGAAGGTGCTGCAGTGAAACAAGAAGGGGCACAGGCAAATGTGTGTGTTCAACAGCAGCAAAATGCCCCTCAGCATTTACAAGATTCAAACATTCTGCAGCAGAACTTCATTCAGACTTCACTTGGTCAGACAGCTGCAGTCAGTCTAAACCCACAGCAGCAGGCTTTATTAGCTCATCATCAAAAACAGCAGGCTATGATGGGCATAATTAGGGGACCTCATCAGGGTATGATGCCACCAAGACCTGGCTTTCAAGCTACACACAATCGGCCACAAATAAATATCCAGGCTATTATCGCCCAGAATCCACAGCTGCGCAATCTCCCTCCTAACCAGCAAATACAACACATACAGGCCATGATTGCTCAAAGGCACATGCAGCCAGGTCAGATGATGCGAATGACAATAAACCCAGGCCAACAAGGCCCAATAAGGCCCCACATGCCCCCAGGACAGGTCCCACAGATGAGACAGTCCATTGGAACTGCAGGAACTCAAGCTGGTGTCACTCCACAGATGCAGCAGGGTTTAATGCCCCATGGGCCACAGCATCCACAAGCCATGGAGATGATGCATCAACAGATCATGAGGGGGCAGGTACCAATGCCTTGTTCCCCCATGGACCCAAGCCGCATGTTAAGACCAACATCTCCACAAGTAGATCAACAACGTCATCTTGTCATGGGCATGAGGCCTTCTACTCCAAACCAACAACAGGTCATGTTAGCTACAGCAGCTGGTAGGGTTCAAGGTTCTCCCTCTCATGCTTATTCACCCAGAGGTCCATTTGGCATGAGCCCCGCTCATTCATCTTCGCCTCACACATCCAATGTGTCCTCACCAAGAACTGACAGTCAAGCTGGGATGGGTAGTCCATATCACATTAAAGCCTCTCCTCTCAGATCTCCCGGAGCAAAGAGTCCACTTGATTGTGCTGGACTTAAAGTTGAGTCTCAGATGACAGGGAGCGACACAGCTTCTTGCATTCCCAATGGTCCACATAAATATGTTAATATTATCCAACAACCTAATCATCTCCAACAAATCCCCTCTGCTAATGTCCACCAAGGGTCTGGAGGTGGAGGAATGCCTGAAAAGACACTTCATAACATAAAACAGGAGCCTAGGGAAGTAATGTGTAATGTACAACAAGATCCTGAACATGGGACCATGAAACAAGAGAACTATTCTACCTCTGAGAATATGGCTCTAGATCCTAGGTTTCAAGATAATAGAGCTGAGACTGGACAACAACTGCTTCAAAAACTGCTTAGAACTAAGAATCTTCAACTTGGAGCACAGAGGACATCTGATGGCATACACAATGAAATTAATGGGCATATAAATAACAAATTGGCTATGCTGGAACAAAAACTCCAAGGAACACCACAAAATATGGAGGATTTGCAATCTCTGACTAAAAGACCACCTTTGCCTAAGCCCAAACGTACAAATAAAGTACCCAGTGGACCCAGTGCAAGAAAAAGAACAAGAAAGATGAAATGGGGAAAAGCCCAGAAGCTCTCATAAAACAACTTAAACAGGTAATGATTTTTCCAACCTTTGACTGACATGATTATGACATTTATCTTTAATTAGTGTTACTTTTGGCTTCTCAGGGTCTGTCTCTGCTGCCTCTAATGGAACCATCAATAACAGCAAGCCTAGATCTTTTTGCACCTTTTGGAAGCAGTCTGCCCAATGACAAAGCCCAACTGAAAGGATCATTTGGAAATGCGGTGCTGGACAATGTACCCGACTACTATTCTCAGCTACTTACAAAGGTAGGACAGTGAATTTTTCATCTCATATCTTTGTCTTTTATCCTCTAAAATTGCACAAGGTTTTTAACTGTGTTTTGGTACAACTTGTATTTTCAGAGTAACCTTAGCAATCCTCCTACACCTCCATCATCTCTGCCTCCCACACCGCCTCCTTCAGTACAGCATAAGCTCCCCAATGGGATGACCACTGGAGAAGAGCTTTCAAAGGGTAAAGAGACAGATGCTGCTGTAGAGCCAATGGGTAAATAAATAAAGACATAACTGCCTGAATAAGGTATAGAGTTTCTGGATTTTAAATCTGTGTTCTTGCTAGACACCACGTCTGAAGCAGTTAAGAGTGTTGATATTCTGGCTGCTCTTCCTACGCCACCACACAATCAAAATGAAGACATAAGGTAAAAACCAACACAAATACTCAGTTTTTATTTTTATTTAGATGTTTGGTTAAATGTACAAACATTCAACAGAATGGAAAGTGATGATGAAGATGCACAAGAAAGTATTATTCCAGCGTCATCCCCAGAGAGTAATGTAGGAGAAGGAACAACACGATTCCCTCAGCTCAAAGAGCCCAAGGAGGAAGAAACTGAAAGGGCCATCTCTCCAATTATTCCTCTCATTCCCCGTACACACATACCAGGTATGCATTATAGCATTTTTTCAGTGTATTTAGCAATTTTTAATAAAAATAAATATATATTGACACGATTCTCCTGAAGAATTTCAAGAAAATAAACCACTTGCTGATGACAAGATTCTTCCTACTTCCAACCAACTCAACAAACCAAAAAGTAATGAAGTCTCTGTCACCTTCACAATGTCTTCAGCAGCTGCAAAGGTAACATCAGAAAAAACACAATTTATTCCAAAAAACATTGCTTAAAACAAAAACATCTTTCTTCTCAGAAACTCAACCATGTGATGATGGCCATGGCTCAACTTCTAAGCATCCGGATGCCTGGTTCTTATGAGGTGACTTTCCCACCTCAAGGCTTGGATTTTGATGGAACCAGTAAGGCACAAGGACAGCCAGGTATTAGAGATGTTCTCTGTTGAGTTAGGAATTATGTTGGAAATTTGGTCAGTTATAATTTTTTCTGTAGGATTTCCTGGTGCTCTCTGTGTAAAGAATGAGACAACTTCTAATCCAGATGAATGGCTCAGACAGTTTGATGTGTCGCTCCCTGGCTGTACGCTCAAGAAACATGTAGACATACTTTCACTAATCAAACAGGTACTATAAGACTTTTTTTTTTCTATGTATGTTCACTTTTACATGATGTTGTGAAAACTTGTTTTTATATTGGCAAACTCTGTTTTTGTTTTGTTTTTTAGGACTTTTCAGAAAATCAGGATAAGCCAGCACTACACTACTACACCACCAACGTAAATGATTTGGATGTTCGGCACCTTCCTGTAATTCCGGTCGAGGAGTCTCCACCTCCATCACCACTTCCTCCAGATGACCAAGAACTATCAGCTCAAGAACCTGCTTGTGAAGCGGATCCATATAAAACCTCTTCTCCTTCTTCTCCTTCCACTAAAACTAAAGAAGTAATTATCAAGACAGAGCCAGAGCAAGACGGTGAAGCGTCTCAACCAAAAGCATTGGAATCTGAAAGTGCTTCAGATTCAGTCTGCCCTTCACTGGTGATTGGTGATTTGTCTGCTGAGGACTCGCAAGAGATTATTGCTGATGCTAAGGAGGAGGAGGAGAACATGAGCACTGATGCTGCTGAGCCTGATAAACTGGATTCTAATGTCTCTGAGTCTTCTCCAAAATCCATGAAACAACGTAGATCACTTTCGCCTGAACCAGAGGTAGTCCAACCAAAAGTGAAAAAATGGAAAGGGATTCGATGGAAGCGTCTTCAGTTTGTCATTACGATACGTAAGGGGGGTTCCAAAAAGGAGAGCAGCCGAGAAGTGTCAGAGCTAATGGAACGACTTCGCATTACTTTTAGACCAGAGAAACTTCCTCGGGATAAACGCAAATGCTGCTTTTGTCATGATGAAGCTGATGGTGCCACAGACGGGCCAGGGCGCCTACTCAACATTGATGTGGATTTGTGGGTGCATCTGAACTGTGCACTGTGGTCAACAGAGGTCTATGAGACTCAAGGAGGAGCTCTCATCAATGTGGAGGTCGCCCTGCGCAGAGGACTGCGCACTCTGTGTGCCTATTGCCAGAAAACTGGTGCAACTAACAGTTGCAACAGACTGCGCTGCCCGAATGTCTATCATTTTGCCTGTGCCATCAGAGCTCGCTGCATGTTCTTCAAGGACAAGACCATGTTGTGCACACAGCATAAACTGAAAGGCCCCAGTGATGATGAGCTGATCACATTCGCTGTGTTAAGGCGGGTTTACATTGAGCGCGATGAAGTGAAGCAGATTGCCAGTATCCTCCAGCGAGGAGACCGAATCCACTTGTTCAGAGTTGGAGGTTTAATCTTTCACGCTGTTGGTCAGCTACTTCCCTCGCAGATGCCCTTTTTTCACTCAGCCACCGCCATTTTCCCAGTGGGTTATGAGGCAACACGCATCTACTGGAGCACGCGTGTGCCTAACAAACGCTGCAGATACCGCTGTCGTATCAACGAGGACAATGGTAAACCTCTTTTTGAGGTGCGGGTTCTGGAGCATGGCATGGAGGATTTGCATTACCGTGACAGCTCTCCAGAAGGTATGACTTCAGCTTTTTATTTGTGTAATAGTGATCAAACAGTGACCAAAACATTTTTTATGATTATATTAGGGATTTGGAACAGAGTGGTTCAGCAGGTGGCAAAACTTCGAGAGGAGTCATCTATGCTGAAACTTTTACAGAACACATTAAAGGAGAGGAACTGTATGGACTCACCATCAATGCTGTGATGCGCATCACAGAATCAGTAAGAACTCAAAAGGACATCACCCTGTAGCTAAAAGTGTTCCATATCCGTATTTGATATTTAATTTGAATTGTTTTGAAGTTGCCTGGAGTGGAGAGCTGCCAGAGTTACCAGTTTCGTTATGGGCGTCACCCTCTCATGGAGCTCCCACTCATGATTAATCCCACCGGTTGTGCCCGTGCCGAGCCCAAAGTGACCGCACAGTGCAAGAGGTAAGCAAGTATTGAAACTACTCAGTCTTGGATTCAATAACATAATTTTACATTTTGAGAAAAAAAAAAATAATAATCTGCCTCACTGTTATCGCTAGGCCACACACGCTCAACAGCACCAGTGTTTCTAAAGCCTATCAAAGCACTTTCACTGGAGAACTCAACACACCCTACAGCAAACAGTTTGTTCACTCCAAATCGTCCCAGTACCGGCGCCTGAAGACCGAATGGAAGAACAACGTTTACTTGGCTCGATCGCGAATCCAGGGCCTGGGGTTGTATGCTGCTAAGGATTTGGAAAAGCACACCATGGTCATTGAATACATTGGAACTGTTATACGCAATGAGGTGGCCAATCGTAGAGAAAAAATCTACGAGTCTCAGGTAAAACATTTTGTTTTGCAGTCTGCTTTGCAAATTGTTATAAGTCAAGGCGGGATGTAGGGTGAACAATGTACTTTTCCACTGAAAGTGTATTGTGTTTCAGAATCGAGGCATTTACATGTTCCGCATCAATAATGAACAAGTCATTGATGCAACTCTTACTGGTGGCCCAGCTCGGTAAGCCTTGAGAGCAATTAAGATTATTAGTAATTAGAAATTGGCAACTTCAGTTTTTCAATACTATCTCCTGTTTCCTATTTAGCTATGTAAACCACTCCTGTGCCCCAAACTGTGTGGCAGAGGTGGTAACCTTTGACAAGGAAGACAAGATCATCATCATTTCTAGCCGAAAGATTCCAAAGGGAGAAGAGGTTTGTGATTCTGCTTTTGATTGGTATTTTATACATGTCTATGTAAATGCATACATGAAACATGTTTGTATTTTCTTGCTACAGCTGACGTATGATTACCAGTTTGATTTTGAGGATGATCAGCACAAAATCCCTTGTCATTGTGGAGCTTGGAATTGCAGAAAGTGGATGAACTAAAAGAAGTATTCGCTTCCCAAAGGTGCCAGAAACATGCGCGCCAAAGCCTTTGAATCCATCTTTGCCAGTGCATAAGCTGAAAGATGTGGAGGTGATTTGGCCTCCACCAGTGAAAGACTAAAGCAGTGACCCCTGTAGCCAAAGGTATGAAGAGCATTAATCGTTAAAGCAACAACATTGGCATCGTATATATCTGAATGAGAGAAAATGCGTCCTCCTCAGCCAACAGCCCTCTTTCTCGACTGTTCTCAATAAGCTTGCAACAATCCTCAACATCTACCAAATGATCCTGACCTTCTGCTCTCAATCCTCATATTATAGAGCTCAGCTGGAGCTGCAACAAAAAGCCATGTTCAAATACTGAGAAAGAACTTAATACATTTTTGTGTTTTGAGACGGACCTATTTCCTGCTCTTTTACACTTTACCCTCACCTCCTTGAAAGGCACTTTCCCATCAGCTCATCAATGAAGACAAACATGGATATTATTGGCTCGCGAGACAATCAGGATGTGGCTCTGTGTTGGAGCTGCAAATGATTGATGAAAAAAGGTGATTATTAAATTGGAGATGTATTTGTTTGAAGGCTCAAGTCATTTTGACTGTGTGGAGTCCCTAAGGTGGGTTAGTGTGACCCTGTCTACCTCATTGATTTAACGGGAAGTGACTGCTTTGAATAATAACTGTTAACTGCTACTGTGGAAGGGGGGATGTTTTTATGAGCTTAGCCTTCTCGGACAAGCAGGGAAACTTAAGCAGCAGGTTTGCTCTGTCTACTCTATGCTGGTGACGATTTACAAAAATGAGCCAACATAATATTATTCATGAATTATTTATACAAAAATAAATATATGACCGTTTTGATAAAAGGAAAAAAAAATGGAAATCACAATCAGCTTAGCAGGTGTCATGAATGCCTCCAAATCATGGATTTAATGTTTTTCTTTAATATTTCTTTAAGCATTTTAGCTGTGCTCTAAGCTGTGTGAAAGCACAATAACCATCTTTTAGTTGTACAGACTGAGCGAGCGGCTCTCGGATCACACTTAGAACTAGTCTCATCTCCAAATGCACATTTGCTTTTGCTTCACACATTCAAGCGCCACTGCTGCCTCCAGTGCAGTAGACCAATGACTACTTTATATCCCACTGCTAACACTTTGAATCATGTCTCTTCCTCTGTAATATTTAGTGGACTGTTGATAACTTTACTGTAGTAAGTCTTTCTCTGTCAGAGCGCAGCCTGCTGTCTTTTAACCCCCTCGAGCGAGTTTTTCTATGTGCTGGATCTGTACCCCGAGGCTGGTCAGATGGCAGGGAAAGACTTATTGAAAAAAGGGCATTTGTTTCACCTCTATGTAAAAATGAATGAAATGTCTTTAAAGGGAGCTTTACTTAAAACTCCAGTATCTGTACTACTTTTCTCCCTCTTCCCCTAACCTAAAACCTCACATAATTATTAAATGCAAATTGTACAAACTGTATATAAGGTATATGCATCAGGGGTTTCAACTCTTTATCCAGCCCCTTTGTACTCACAAAGTCAAGAGTAGACACAATCGGAAGAAACAACCACTGGATATCATTTTAACAAAGTTGAAGCTGTATATAAATATAAATATGTGTAAATGGCAAACTAATATCTTTATGTATATGAATCAGAGTGTTTTTGCATTGACCTGTTTTCTATTAGTGTTTTTGCTAAAAGCCCTCAGACAAGTTTGTTAAAATATGTTTTCTTGAATCAGTCCAGATGCGGCTGAGGGCAATACGTTTTGCTAAAGTTTCATGAGGAGCGTTAAAAGATACAAATCACTTCTTACTTACAGCAGTACTTTGGTGCAAAGCATCTCTATTTATGTAATATTGTTTGTGTTTTATTTATACTACTGCTTGTTGATTATCAAAACCTGTCCCTTTATTGATTGCAACCAGAATCATGTAATCTTGAATGGAAAACCCTGGACTCCCTATACTCTAGTGCTTTGGTTTGGATCTATATTTTCCCTCTAGAAGTGAATGTGCTGGTAAACCTTGTGAACTTGGCTTCCTCTTTGTTGTATGATGTAATAATGACTCAGTTAACTCCATACTTACCCTGGTTATGAATTGCACTCTCAGACTATATGGAGAACTCCTCTAAAGTGATAGACATTGAGCAAGTACATGAAGCAGTGATATATATATATATATTTTTGGTATGTTTCTATTTGAAGGGAAGACCATAAGACGACATCCCACTCACTGGATTTTAGCCTGAATTTTTAAAGGTTGTTAAATCTTAAGTTAAGTTCTCTGCATATCTTATAATTTAATAAAGTTTTGCTCAAATTTAATTTTTTAACGTCAGATACTTTTTAAAAAAGATAATGCATCTGTACAGCAGAGATACTTTTAGGGAATAAGAATAAAAATGTTCATTTTTATTGTATGTGGCATGTTTTGTATGGATATTATTTTGAATTGTACATATTTTGGAGAATGCCAGAGAGCGCATCTCTTTATATACAGCTTTCCACTCCCTCTCCCTGCCATCTTATTTCTTTGTCTGCTTTTGTTTCTTGTAAAGAAAAATAAAATGCATTTTAAACAAGTCTGCTAAACTAATTTATAAGCTCACCTAATTTCTTTAGCTGTTTTTTGGTTCAAAATTCATCAGTTTCATTGGTAACCAAAAATGAACTGTTAAATGAATCCAAAGATTCAAACAAATGCATTACCTTTCAAGATTAGCTACACGTTTACGTACAAACATTTGTATCAATTTTTTTCCACCTAGAGACTTCATCAGCAAACATTATGCCCTTTTGGTAACAAAATCAGCTTCATTTTACCAGCACCTTTGTCAAGAAGCAGATGAAGACGTGTTAGGAAAAATGAATTTATTGTATCATCTATGTACAAACTAAAAGTGATTTGAACCTTTTGGATGTAGAATGGCCTTATGCCTCAAAGAAAAAAAAAAAGCGAAACACTGAAATAAGCTTTTGACAATTTTGGTTACAGAACTGCAGTCTCCCATTTTACACATCAATATTTTCTGCAAGTCCCTGTTTAACAGCAGCATCATTATTTATGGGCTACCTTGTCAACCAATCAAACAAGGATACAGATTTGTCTCTAGAGGAGCGAGTGTTTTGAGATGAGCAACTGGATACATAGAGTTGAACTGACAAAATATACCTGAACATAACAGTACATAGCCCAATAATGTCTTTCATAATCTCATCTGCAAATACACCAAAAAATAAACAAAACATGCAGATTGATTGTACAGTATCTGAAATGACGTCCATCCAGTAGTTGCCTGTGTTATATAGTCAAATACTAATCGGCAGTGTTGGGATTACAACTTAATCCCAGATATTCCAGTGTCAACAAGTTGTTTACCCAGAAGACATTTATAGATGATGAAAAAATAACTGAAAACAGATTACACTAAACAACTTAGAAAATGATGCGGGCTTGTCAGTAGTACCACAATATCTCCTAATGATAAGAGTTTAAAAAAAAAAAAAAAATCTAGATTTTCACAGAAATTATTTGTGTACCGTTCAAGCAACACTTTCCACTTTTGCTTGTAACACAAAATAAAAATATAACATGGAAGTTGTATATACACACAAATCTTGCGTACTCATTGCCGTTAGAGTGTAATGAACAAGATAAACGTTACATTAAAAAAGGCCATATAATTGCTTTTTCATTCATCTCTTCTTTGCTCCATGTGCATAAAAAATGTTTCAGGAGAACATCCACATTCAAAATCTCCTGTTTAAAAATTATTGAAAAACAGAAGACATAAAACTACAAAAGTACAATTTATATCACAACTTGGGCATCTTATCTCACAGTGTTCATCAAAAGACAAAAAATATATATAAACAAATAAATAAAATTACTCAACCATCCCATAACAATCCCTGCCACATTTTGGACTAAAAACACCCGGAGCACATCCATGGTCGCGATACCTGCAATAAGTCTCACACATCAACGAGGAAGCTACAATAGAGAGTGCAACTAACCAGTGTTCGGTGGGTTTCTCAAAGAAGCACAATCAGGCGGCTCATGCTTAGGTTACAGAAACTGGGGCATCTGTCTAAAACACTACAGCCTATTCCAGGAAACATGCTGGGAGTCCCGCCACCGTATACACATACAAATACACACTAACAGTGCTTCAGATCCCATCCCACTCCCATGACCACAAAATGCAATGTAAATTTAAACTTTAAAAATCCCCCAAAATGATTGCGAGATATTTTCTGAGAGGTAAAAAACAAAGTCCAATCGCTTTACAGTAATAAAACTCCTGCAGTGATAACCATAAACCATATTTCAACAGTAGTGATGCTGTAGTGGCCTGTGGAGCAGAAAGGGTTGATGAGAACAAATAGGACGTCCCAAGTCAAAGAGGACAGTCAGTAGTTTTGGCTAAAAAGGTGAGGTAGGCCTTGTCACAACTTGGGACTGTGGCTGTAGTAAAACTGGCAGGCTTCATCATGTAGAGTCTGTCTTTCGTAGTGTTTTTATATAGGAGTGCTGAGCGCTTGTGCGTCTCCTGCTGCGAGCTTTGTGCAGTTCACATCTTAACGTCCTCCTCTACGCTGAGCTGGGACAGAGTTTTCTTAATGCGCAAAGCGGTGAGGCGGGCGGCTCCATTTGAGTACCAGCACTCTCTCATGATTTTGCCCATCACACGAAGCGACTAAATAAGAGAGAAGATACATTTTTAACATCTTGGTTAAAAGGTAAAAGTGAAAAGCTGCAAGAGTCAAACTGACCTCGTAGCTCTGCCACCAGTTAGGCACGTTAGGCCGAAGTTTCTGATCGCACACCACTTTCCTCATCTCTTCTATGGAAGGGTCGGAGGGCACAAGGTCATAATATGGAAGCTGATATTCTTCATGAATACCTGTGGAGCATAATCAATGATATTAGACCATTTCTAAAAAAAATGACACTAAAAAACAAAACAAAAACAATGGCTGACCTCCAGCATTGCAGCGCCGTGCGATCTCCCAGTAAACCAGGCCCAGAGCATAAATGTCTGCGCATTTGAAAGAATCAAAGTGTTTCATATTTATGGTTTCATCCAGCACCTCTGGAGCCATATATCTACAGGACGAGATGATGAATAAGTATATACAGTATTTGGTCTTTAGTGATGGGTGAGAGCACAGGTTAGAGGAACCTTACCTCTTGGTCCCCACACGCTGGTTTGGAGCTATATCAATTGTGTCTGTGATTGACTCATGGCGAACTGCCAAACCAAGATCAGCTATGGCGCACATACCATTTTTCTTCACCAGGATATTTTTAGATTTGAGGTCTCTGTGAGCAATGCCGGGTTTACCTGTAAGCCACAAACAACAATGACATGAACAGATGATTACGGTTTTGAGTGTGGTGACAATTGTTTTATTAGCTCAAGATGAAAGTCGTCTCACCCTGAGTGCCAAGAATTTCCATGTGAAGATGTGCCAGGCCGCTGGCAGCCGACAGAGCCAGCTTAATCATGCCCTCTATAGTGACTGAGTAACGGTTCAGATAGTCGAAGAGAGAGCCGTGCTCATGATAGTCTGACACCAGCCACAGCTGGGTCCATGTGCCGTTGTCTGGAATATAAACATTTACATTTAGAATGCGAATAAAACAGTCATAAGTGTGCACAAGCCATTTACCTTTATTGTCTGCAGCTATAAAGCCCAGGATGTTCTCGTGGCGCAGCATGATTGTCTGATAGATTTCTGCTTCTCTGAACCAAGAGCGTTCCTCTCTTGATGAGAAGATCTTAACAGCCACATCTCCTCCTCTCCATTTCCCTCTCCACACCTCCCCAAACCGACCCTTCCCGATAATCTCCTGAAGTACGATTGTCCTGGCCACAGTTCGCTGCACAAACAGGGGAAGGCCTATGGGGGGCAGCAGAGGTGCACAAATGTTGGTCAGCACTCAAGTCAAGATTTTATACAAATAAAACATAATTGTATGAAATTTCCTGGTTTAAATGTTTTTGGGGTTTTTTCGTCAGTATTTAATGGCTATGATGCTGGTTCTCTAAACAATTTGGAAAAACAAATTACTTCAACATGAAGACCCAACTTTATTGTGTGAAAATTGGCAGAATAATTAAAGTAGTTTAGTCACAATGTAATTATGTCCCCAGGAGAGACCCTATGCTGAACCAGGAAGGTCTGAAAGAATACACATTTTAATGGATGTAACTACACAAATAGAACGACTACAGCATAAAAAAACCTTATGTGTAATACTGTATGTAATACTATAGCATAACCCTCTACAAACATGTTCAAATATACCGATACTTTTAATAGTTTATCAGTTCATGTCTCAGTCTCTCAAATGTTAATGCCCTGAACATGTTTGAAATTGTGTTTTATGTTTGAATGATAGGATCTGGTTCACATTTTAGGCTCAGTGCTGTGTGGGGCTTGTTCAGATTCTGACCTGAGCCAGAGCCGGACGTGGACATGTCGTAGATGAGGTCCTGCAGCGTCTTGTCCTTGGCGAGGTACAGATGCTCACAGGACGGGTCCTCCAGCTCCAGGCGCTGGCGGTGACTGTAGGCTCTCTGCTGGTACTGGAACAGGAACACGCCCACCATCAGCAGAACACACAGCAGGAAAACAGGCCCCGCGATCACTGCCACCAGCTCCACAGGGCCCCAGGAGCTGCCACTGCCCGACCAGCCTGCCTTGGTAGGAACTAAACACATAAGAGACTTCCAGTTAATAAGAACAGAAAGTGATGCTGAATGCTGATGTGTCTTAATTCAAAAAGTCAAATATTTGAGTCACTATTGTTAACAATCTTGGTTAAAATAAATCTTACTCTGCAATGTAATTGAAGATTGTATGTGGAACTGTTGATTCAAAAACTACAACCATACAACTGACTATTAGACATGGCTGAATCTCATTCTCTATTCAACCATTACTACAGCCTTAAAGGGGACCTATTATATCAAATTCACTTTTCTAAGTTTTTAACCTTGTTAAACTGGCCTCCCTTCATCTTTAAATTACCTAAAGTTATTGAATTGATTCATGTATGCTTGAGTAATCTTGTATTCTTCAGCTGGAGCTCAAGTGCTCAGAAATCCCTGTTCTCACCTACCACCTATCCCCTCCCACTTGTCTGTATTTACTTGTTACAATTCAAAAGATAAATACTCAAAGTGACTTGTAAATGGTTCAAAACTGTCCCAAAGCCACTTTCCAACAATAATAATTTGTTGTTTAAAATCTGTTGCTTTTTACAGTTACATTTTAAAGTGAAAAAGCGGGGCTTATCAGTTCTGCAGTTTTGAACAGGAAGTCAACAGAGCTGTTTCTATTTTTAAGCTGTTTTAGATCAATTTTGTGTTTTACAATGAACAAAAAGTAAATTACTGATTTGCAGATGTTCTGGTTTCTTACTAAATATTAAAAAAACACAATGGGACCCCTTTAATATCAGTGTAAGCTTCATTTGAGACTCAGTTTCTTGTGCCTGGACTCACCCGGGACCTTGAGGTCGATGCTGTTGCAGTAGTCGCTGTAGCAGCAGTGTGTGTTGAGCAGCCCCTCAGCGCTGAGGCAGTAGAAGGGTTGTCCCGGTGGTACCAGGTTGTCCCGGTTGATGCAGATACGCACATGCTGCTCTTTGCCCTGAATGTAGAACGTGGAGGCCATGCAGGCGCCATCCGTCTCACACTCGTACCCCGTCTTCTCACAGTTAGTGCAGTTACATCGCAGAGCTGCAAGAAACAAAGATTCAAGGTAAGTCATTATTCTGACTGGCTACTACAGGGGGGAAGCATAACATCCAGACACACAAAATGTAGTTCCAGAGGCATTCATGACTTGCAGACACTCAGCTGAGACAGGCAGGAAACAGGATCCTCCACTGCAGATGAACCCAAACACCCGAGCGAGAGGAGGAGGCACTGCTTGCCAAGAGACATACTGAACTGACCACAACCTGAGCCCCACTGCAGCACTCCCTGTCCCCCTGCCCATGTCTCTCCTCGATCACCCTGCTGTAATGAATGTCTCTCTCCAGCAGCCTTTTAAAGCACAGCTTCCACTGTTCAGGACTAAAACTGTAACAGTCAATTTGAAAGCAAACTGAGGACGATTGTCAGATAATTATGTTGAGAAATTAAGAGTTGTTTTTTTTTTACCTGGAGATCACAGCAGTTGATTAAGCAAAGAGGTTCAAGTAGCTTTGGGCTTAAGCCAGAGGATTGTTATTTCACTTGGTCTTTGAAGAGTAACATTTTCAAAATTAGAAGAGGCTAGATAGGTTAATGTCTGGACAAAGATTTAAAAGATTGAGACGTTTCAATTTTCATTCAAAAGTAATTTCCTATCCTTGTAATTTTTTTCTGTGCTACATGAACTACAAGTACAAGCTGTAGGGTCAAATAATTAACTTCTATGATTCCCAGTGTCATTCTGTCATGACATTTTTGAAACCATTGTAAAACAGGTTTTTGGGCAATCCTGCTTTAAATATTTTATATCTGTATAAATACAATAATACGTTTGCATAGTTTTTGTCAAAGCTCATCTTTCACTAATATATTATATTTAAAGATTTGTCAGTTTCATCATAATGTCCTCTGCAAGAAACAATGAAAAGATGGTCTTCCCTAAATTATGGAAAATCTTATTTTGAAAAGAGTTTTATCCTTTGTTAATAATTAAGTCTGTCAAATGACAATACGTTTGGTATGTAGAATTAATAGATTCTCAACATAGTTAAAATCTTTTAAAATATGGAAAACTGTATCTGGGTGCATTACCTTGGGAACAAACAGCAAACTGATTCAATTTACTCCCAAATGCAATTTTGACCATGGACACATGCTTTTAATTTGGAGTAAGGCCAGCGCAGAAAGGCCACCTCTGCCACTGCGTCCCATTGGATTGGACAGTAAGTTCACATGGGAAAGTGAACGGAGGTAAATGACAAGCAATGACACAGTGTGAATAAAGCGTGACAGGCTCAGAGCTGATCCACGCCCAAACAAACCAGACCTCTCACGACTAATGGCTGTGAAAGACAAGACCAATGTAGCAATAACAAGCCTGGGGGAGGAGCACTGAGGAATTTCAATCCCGGTTTTACACAAAAAGAAGATTCAATTCAATTCATTTGTATAGCCCGAAATCACAACAGCAGTTATCTTCGAGGATGTGATCAGTATGTGTGAGAACAGAAAACAGGAAAAACACAATCTTTCAGAGTTAGTTTCTATTATAACAACATTGACACGATTAACCATTTTGATTAATTGAATTTCATTTTATATTTTGAGGAAAGTGGACAACACGGCAGAGGGCTAATGTTGTAATAACAGGTGTTAATAGAGATCTAGTTTCCCCAAAACTGAAAGACCAGAGTTTGAATTCAAGTCTGGCAGGTCTAATATCTAGATATTTGTTATTTAAATAGTGTTTTTTACTGTACTGCAAATAGAGATGCACTGATCCACTTTTTCAGTTCCCATACCAATTTCAATAATTAACAGTTGGACAGTTTTGACTTTATCAAATGTATGCACATCTATAGATTGACAGAAGAAACGAGAGACTCATGTAGAAGCTGCAGTCATATCTCGACAAAAGACTGGCAGAACTCTGTGGAGGGCGTCCAAACTCCACTTGGCTCTTTCAGAGGAATTTCCTGCAGATTACACAGAGGTGAAGCAGCAGAGGTCCATAATGAGAGAAAAACAACTCTCTGCCCCATAGTGTGGCAGCTTTAATAGTTTGTGCACTGATGTCATCTTTTTATGTACCCCATTCCTGTAATTTAAACTGCCCCCCGCCCTGCACGGTTTATTTGGACTGATGTTACTGGTTCTGAGCCAAACAAATCAATCCTTTGAGAGGAAGAGTCTAGACAGAGCCCATTTTGATCAATCCATCTCCAAAGTAAGAGTGATGTTTTAACAAACTGCTGAGGGAAAGTGTTCTGTACTCCGCACTCATGTTACAACCAAAACGTCTGGGGGACCATGTGTACCTGGTCTTACTTTCAGCTGTTTATGCAGTTTGTTCTGAAACCCTCTTACTGCTTCTACATCTCCACAGGGCAGATCTGAGCAGAATGTGGGACATATATCATGATCTGTGTGTGGTGAGACAGATGGTGCACAGACACCACTTACAAAGATCTAAACATGGCCCAGATCTCACTTCGTTCCTCTCGAGAGGCCACAGAGGTTTGTGGCCCACCAAAGTTTGGTCTGTGTGGCAAACAAACCATTTCACTAAAGACTACTTTCTGGCTCATGAATGAGACACTTTCTTTTGCTTCAAATTTGTATTATCTGGTCAAATATACAGACTGCATAAATTATTTGTCAGAATAAATATTGAAAGTGCACAGTTATCTTTCTGATTGATCTCTACTGAAATTAGGGACGGCAATAATGGCAAGTGTGAAAACGTGCATGTCTTGATTATGTACTGAGTTTGAGCACACAATTGTAAGACGCTAGGGTTAGTTATAATACTACTTTTTTTTCTGAACACCACCAGTGGAAAGGTGAATGCTCACAGCAAGTTTAACTACAGAAGAACAATCAAAAAAGTAGGAGTAGGAGTAGGAGGGCAATATATTACATATTAGGCAAGACTGTAAATGTTTTGAAGCTAAGCAAAAACTGAAAATCTAGTCTATTGTTAAACACTTTACACTTTTAAAGTTGTTTGATAAATAAACCTCAACGAACACATTTAAGATATGTTAGAATGTGTTTCTGTTAGAATGACATCATGTCGTCTTGCAGCATTAATTTCTCCTCTTAATGGCGCCCAGCTGGAAGTACAGCTACAACAACAGAATGTTCTAAAATCCTCAAGGCCTAGGCCAGCAAACTTAGTTAGATGAGCAACATGGACACAAGTTTAAGTACTTGTGAATCAGCTACAGAAGGAGCGGAGGTGGTTTCTGCGTGAACTCTGGGCTTGTATCCACATAATTGGTGGTCTTACACTGGTTCTTTGTGTGCAGATTAAGACGACATGAGGAGGGATTGGCCACAGCTCAGAGGGGAGTGTGGGTGTGTGTGTGTGCTTGAGGGGTGCACTCGGGACGGGGCAGCGTGGGGGAGGGGCATATCAGTGTTTTTAGGGGGTTGGTGGTGTCGCTCTAGACCAGACAGACGGGGGGAGGGAGAGGCTAGTCCCAAACTGTTCATGGGACAATTCTGCAGAGGGACACGACGCACATACACACATCACCCCCCGGGGTGAGTGACCAGCTGCGATCGTCATTAAAACCCAGTCTAGACTTTGACTTATAGGAGGGGGTCCGGCAGGAAAGGGAGGAGAGAAAGGAGAAAGGATATTGGACAAACATGGCAGCCAACAGTGTCAAGTTCCTTTCATTCCTGTTCAAGTTGTAGCAAGAAACGCAGACTACATGATTGAGGAAAGGATTAATGAAACAATGTTGCCAAAACCTATGTTACATTACGTCAGACCTTAGTAGAAAACCACAACAGACATTCTTTCTGCTTAATGAACATACATGAGACTTGTAAATAAAAATACAGTGGAGGCAAAATGGGTTTAAAGGTAGATCCAAGTTTAGAAATATCATCTGTAGTTGAAAGGATTGATCAGTTAATACATTTTAATAAAAACATTTAGTGTAGTATGTACAAATAATTCACATTTTGTGTGTTTTTTAACAGTTTCAAAATATATTTTAACAGATTGAAAAAGGTTGGTTAGGTTGGAGAAGGGAACCTAACCAGTGCTCAAGTACATATGGGCAGTATGAGGTGACAGAAGGCTTATTTAGGCTTATGTAGAATATGTACAAATTGAAATTTTTATTGATGAAACTAATAGTTGATGATTTTTTTTTTACAAATAAAAAAAATATCTTTTTTGTTATAAAAGTTATATTATACATCTTGCTTTTTCTTGGTGTTCGCATGGCTAACATGGCAAAACTTGTACTGCCTTTTTGAAGGTTTCTACTAAACGAATTCATAATTTTGTTGAAATAACTAAGCGACCTAACATGTTACTTACTGCTGCAAAAAGAAAATAGTCAAGTTTATTAGTAAGTTTTATTTGTATAAATAAGTATTTAAGTACGCTTTTAGAAGACTAAAAAAGTCAGTGCATGAAGAGCAAATATACATATATATATGGTTTGGTTAGAGAGGAAGCCTAATAACATACATGCTGGGCAAGATGAGGAAAATGAAGAGGTCACAGTATAGATTCATCATATTTTCTATCATATTACAAAAAGGATTTCACCATTAGTTTTCTAAACTTGAACAAAACAGCTTTTTAATTATTGCACCCTAACACAAAAACGACTCTTCTGTCTTCCAGCAAAGTCTGAACTAAGCATGCTGCCGCTATCTTACAGTTTATCCTTCATCTACAAACCCTGGTCTATGCCTTCTGTCTTGTTCAAGGAGAAATTACCGCAGAGCCCTAGCCACAGTGCTGGTCACTGAGAGGTTAACAGTGTGGAAAAACGTCCGGCGAGTGGGCTGCTCAAACGGCGTGGGCTTCTGCAGACAGACACAGCACCATTACCAAAATGTACTGGCTGAAATTAGATCCATACAAATGCCAGACTGAGAGCTGATCAAGACAAGTAGACGCCATGAGACACACAGACAAAACACGCGCACGCACGCACGCACACACACAGGCGCGCACATTACTACTGCTATGGCCTAATCAATGGTTGGGGAGAGGAGCAAAGTCATTACCTGTGTCTGCTGCTCAGGGTCGGATTACTGATCTGATTTTGAAAGGAGGTCTTTGGGGAAAGCGCTGCCTCTTCAGACTCTCTCTAGCAAACCACGAGCCCCCAGGCTACAGCCCATCCTGTCTGCTGTCTGCACCAGCCTGTCCTGGGACGGATCAGGTGTGAGCACAGACTTCTGGGGTGTATACAAGTGGAAGTAATGAATTTCAAACACTCAAATTACAAAGACTAAATATATCTTTTGGTGCAGTTTTGGCATTTACAGCTTAAGTTATGTAAAATGTGAAACTGCACTTCACCATTAAATTATTTTCTGTGCAGCATTTTTGGGAGTGTATTTTAGTTCATAAAATGTGCTACAATAAAGTGGAATGGATTGAAGGATGATAACAACTTAATTTAAATTTGATTGGATGGAATAAGGAAAGGCTTTTTTTTGCATCATGATTTCTTCACAAATAACAAAATAAGCAGCTCTAAAAACACTCTACATCTGTAAAAATGTTCTGGTTCCATTTAAAAGGCAAGTTTTGAACATGATGTCATCATCAAAACAAATCTAATTGCAATTCCGAAAAATCTAAATAAAATATATATACTTGCTCTACTGTATGGCAAACAATATAAATTATATGACGACAACCTCTGACAGAATGCAAGTTTCGAAACACATTATTAATATATATATATATATATAAAAAAAAAAAATAGGTTTAATGCCATAGACCAATTGTGAACTATTCTAAGCAATAGCACCTCCATGAATATTACTATTAGGTTGCAAACCCTTCTCCAGGTTACATTTAAGAGAAGCAGTGAGGACTAAAACATTAGGGAATACTTTTGCAGATACAAAAAAAGTTTTGGTGTGAAACAATCTTGATCATTTAAAAATTGCTTTAAGATGTGGTGGCAACAAAAAATCTCAATAAATGATAAATTGTAAAAAATATGGACACTCAAATGATCTGTAATAAAACCATTACAAACTACCTAATTTTAGTATTCTTGTATTCCTGCACTTATGCCTACAATATGAACTGAATACCAGCTCCAGAATGTAGTTCCTGTGCTGTGTAAGCCAATATATAGTCCATGTGACTGCGGATTAAAAGCCCTTTAGAGGCATTAGCAGATCAGAAGTACGTGCTTACTTATAGTTTGATCGAGGAGAGACGCAGACATGTGGGTAACTTTACACTGTTTTATTTAAGCCAGCTGTTCAGTCTGCTGCTGCTGTCAGGAAAGCCAGTTGTTTTGTCGAGCTGTTTTGAACCTAAAATGTGCTGTTTAGTAACTGTGGTATATTACTAAACAGCAACAAGTCTAAAGTCAAATTCACAAATATAAAGCCCATTTCATGACTAACTCTTGGTCTCCCGCGGCATGTAATTTTCATACCACACTGTGAAACACTTGCGTATATAGTCTAATTTACCAAGCCTCTGTTACGGACAATACCTCCACTGAGACAGACGGGTGGGGGGACTGGAATAACCAGACTTAGCCCACAAATATTAACACACGCGATACGTTGAGCCGCTATCAAAGCAGATCATTGTTCAGCAACGATTAGAAAACGCTTGATAAAACTCTAGGTTGTACTTGTGAGGAGATGCAGAGGACATACAGCCTGCAGTGGCCCTAAACCAAATACAACAAAGACACAGAATGGCAGCCGGGTGTCGAGTTCAGCCTTATAGACGCGCCCTGGCTGCCACCAGATAGGTTCTCTCCCCACGACAGTGCCCGACTGCTCTCCACATAAATATACAACTATATCATTATAAGAGAAGTAATGCTTTAGATGTGTTGGTAAGTTGTCATGGTTTTTGCATGTTTTGGTTAATACAAGCACTCACAAAGATTTTTTTATTTTATTTTAATGTACATTGCCAGTTACATTTGCCTTTTGCCAAAATGCCATCAAAGTATCTTTCTCCACAAAGAAATTTGATGATTCTCTAATCTAATGCATAAATAAAATTACTGTACATTTATTTAAACTAATATTTAGCCCTTGGATTGACTACAAAGTGTGACGCAGTGACTTGTGAGGAGGGGGTTCGTGTCGAACTGCAGAGGCTGGTCTGTGGTCTAACTTGGGTAATGAGGAGAGGGTCAGGCGGAGGGTACACTGTCTGCTACTTTCACTATTAGGGCCATCACTCCGGGTAGCAGAGGTCATTAACAACAGAAGAGCAGATCTCACCCCGCCCCGACTGGACCCTCCACCAGGTCAACCATGTTTATAAACACTAAACAACGTCAAAAATATAAAGCTGGACAATACAGAAATTCATTTCTCAATCATTTTAACAGTGCAACAGGAATGTGTTGATATGTGCCTAAAAATGTCTTGTTGAGTTGAGGTTCACTTTTTTGCACAAAACAATAAACTGCACAACAAAAATTCTCACACTATACTCTTGCTTTGAAAGATTTAGTTTATTGTCCCCCTTTGAGAATGTAGTCCTCCTCATTCGTCCCATCATTGGGACACCTTTGGAGGAACAGTGGTCACAGCACTTGTTTACTAGGCTTGGTCAGGAGGGCTGCCATAGCTGGAGAATGTTTTCTCAGTTGGTGGGGAAAACCCATCCAAACACAGAGATCTTTGCAAACTCTACACAGAAAGGCCCAGGAGTCAACTAACTATATTCCCGTGAGTCTGACAAAAGTGCTTGACACTCTGCCACCATGCCACTTGGCATTTCTTGCGATATTATCGATTTTTTAAACAATTTACAGTACCACCTCTACATATTGACAAAATATTACGATAAAAATAACAAGGACTTGGCAAGCTCAAAATGGTTAAAACATTTTTTTCCAACTGTAGCAAATAAAGCAGACAAAATGTGACCAAAAACACATTTGTAGCAACAATTTTAACTGTTAAGATTAAGTTTGTGACATGGATTTAGCATTTCCAGACTAAAAGCAATTCTCGCACAGGCTAAAAATTAGGTCAGTCTGGGCTTTAACAAACAAAGTCTTCCAACATTATTTAGTGGCAGTTGTATCAAAGCTCATGTGTTTACCTAATTGAAGCAGGCCTCGACAAGTGCATTTGGAAAACCAGTACTTTCTCCTTTGAGTTGTAGCCAGCTGGGCCTTTTCCTCCCCCTCGTTCTCTCTGTCTCTCCCTCTCCCTCGTTCTCTCTCTCTTAAAACACACACCTTTGAACCCAATAAGGTTCACGGTTTCCTTGTACATTCCCTGGCTCTGATTTGAGGGGCAGGTGCACACACGTCTCGCTGCAAAAGAGCTGGGGCTTCCTCCTCTTGAACTTATACACATCGGATTCAATATTAAACAGAACTCAAGGCTTAGAAGACAAACAAGCCGTGAAACTAACGGACCGTCGTTTCCAGTTGTCAATGTTACTTGTGGACGAAGACAAGGAACAGTAAAGATGATCCAGATGTGGATTGTAAATTCAGGTCATCAGGGCTATTTTCTCTGGATGCATTTTCTCTCACATTAAAATCACCAATAAAGTAGCATTTACAGACACCAATCTTTTTTGTTTCCTCAAACACTAATGCTAAATAAAAAAACAACATCCTCTCAATATATTTTTTAACAAAAAATAGAATTTCAAAGGTGACTTTTTTCCATTAAAAACTGCCACGTTGTTTATACAACAAAGAATTTGATGCTATTTTCTAAGTATACTAAAAAAAAGTTCCAACATGTCATCTCTAAACTTAAGATGTTTTTTCTGTTCACCTGCAGCACCTTGCCTTAAATCAGGGATTTCCAAACTTTGTCGCAGGCTGACATTTGAAAAATTTGTGGCTCAGAGTAACAGATAGAACTAAAGAACAATTAGCATTTGACTTAACTTTGGTGACCCACTACACTTTTAACAGGGCACAGAACATTCACACTAGTTTTTTGTTCTTAAGAAATGTCTGCCCTAAATCAATTTAAGATTTTATCTAGATGACATTTTTAGACAGAAAAAGCCAAGTATGAGCCAGGACACAGTCCAGCAGTGAAACATGACATACTCTGTGAAGCAGGTCTTTTGCGCAGAAGACACAGAGAAAGAAGAGGATGAGGCAAAGACATGGACGCGCCCTTCCTCGCGGCGCCGGGGCCACACGACAGTATCAGATCATGCTGTTGTGACGAGCAGCAGAAACACACACAGAGAGGCATATAAGCACCAGAACAGTGACTCTGGGCACATCTCCTGAGCTCATCAACACGTGACGCTTACAAACTCACAGACCAGTTGTTTGTCATCATTATTCAGACTGAGGAGGCCTGTGAGGAGCAGACCTCTGATTGGTTGGGTTTACACCTCACTGCAGTGTGAAAAATGCAGCTCAACAATTTTGAATATTCACCAGTGATTTCACTTATAAGAAGCTAAAAAAAACCCGCATTATTTGTTTTTTTTAAGTACATACATACATACATACATACATACAAACAAATAGTAATCAAGAACTGGTGCATTAATTTGTGAGACTCTAAATTGACTGGAGGGCAACACAATGAAGAAAAGTCTTTTTTTTTGCTTTTTAACTGACTAATTTTCAACCCTAGAGTTTTTGTTTTGCAAAAATGAATTTTTATGTGGCGAATGCAAACTAACATTCATTCTGTTGTAGTAGCAACAGTGCAATGCTTCACTAACTTGTTTACTAATGGCAGATGGAGATTTATGACATTTTAACTGCAACTACAATTTATATCCTCATCAAAAAGAGTCAAGAACATCTTTTTTATTAAGAAAAAGACATTTACTTCAATGCCTTTTGTGTGTGCGCTGCCAAAGTCTGTGAAAATGTTAGAGAGGCTGTTTATCTGCTTTTATGCCACTGTTAACCTGTTTTTTACAATACAGCTTATTTCCCCAACTTTACCTTTATTTTGAGCACTTACAGGAGAAAGTGTCATTTGTCTCCATTGAGTCTCATGTACTGTATATCTTGTACACAGACCTCACATTTAGAATGTTGTGATGTCACCTGCATAATCTCTGTAGTAATTCCTCTTGGGGTTCAATTCAATTCAACAACCCCCCATTGGCCTTTGCCCCTCCCCCTTCACAGTCTGCTGACAGTGGAAACAACAAACTGGACACTCAGGTGTGACTATGGGCCACAGCTTACTCTGGTAAATCTGACTGCATAATACACATAAGTCACAGGGTTGATTCTTGCTACAAATCACACTAAAATGTTTATTGGAAGCAGCCCATTTCCACCACTGATACACATATCAAAAAGATCATGAGACTGCTTTTAATCAATTGGACAAGCCATTTATAGACAACTTTACAAAGATGAAAGAAAATACTCCTGAGTTATGCATTTTGTCATAAACATAATTCAGTAACTGTTTATTTAAAAAAGCAAATGTAAGAGGCCAAGTGCAGAGGAGCAGATGCCCCTAAATGTGGGACTGTCAGCTGCTCCAGCAGACGGACTCAAGGGGCGAGAACAGGCGCCTGAAAAGACCCCGCATGCCACATTTCCATCACAATGAACCCAGACTTCAACTCTGACTTCTGTCTGGACGGCTCAATGCTCGGCGGTTTTCACCCTGTGCCAGTATTCACTTTCAGCTGGAGGCCACTAAGAAACCTTTTCACAGCTCACAAATGAGAGCGGTGGTGAAGCTGCTCCGGTTTACCCCCAAATACACATTTTCGAGTCAACAAACACAAAACAACAGCCTTCACTGGCATTGCCCTCTCTTTGGCACTGCAAACGTGTGGCCACAGCATGTGAATAAACTGTAAGTGACCACATCGCAGCCAGTTTCATCACTACAAGACTCGCATCAGAGATAAGCCTCAAAGCCCAGAGGATTGTTTAGTAAATGTTGCCGCGAGGAGATAACTACAGCAGCAACAAACCTGCGCACAGTTACAGCTCCAAAAACACAAGTGGCGGAATGAAATGAACCCAAATCAAACACATTTTCTAATCTCTATTGAACTTTGAGGAGTTTGTTAGCTTACGAGGTTTAGGCACCAGACATAAACAACCACCATGTTGTTGTTGTGCTACCTAACAGCGTTCAAGTGCAAACAAGCAAAATGCGTCTCTTATCAATATAATGCACCATAAATATGATGCAGACACTATTAAATCAAAATACTTGATAAAATCTATTCCCTCTCCCATTAATGGTTTGAGGTCGACGCTAGCTAGACTTTGCTAGCCAAATCCGTGCGTCGCGCCATGACGCGCAGCGACAACAGGCGATGCCCAGGAAAACACCGAGACAAAGCGGAGGTGTAGTGATAATAACTTACCATCAGCGACGGCCAACAACCCGAGCAGGGCTACTAGCGCCAGGGCACAGCGTCTTAGAGCCATGTCTCTTGAATTCCCATCTCTCCACAATGAAAAGCAAAGTAAGTCGTTGTGAAGAAGAAGCAGACACTCGACCACAGTCCAACCGCACGCACAGCCGCGCACAGTCTACGCAAGGCACGCACCTCCAGCACCAGAGACGTGACGTCTTTAAAGGGGTGTGAGCACGGGCGCAGGGGGAGGGCATACGGTCGGGGAGGGGTCAAGGTTTATGAAGCCTTTCAGCGGCCACGGACACCCTCAGATGACAATTGAGGGAAGGACACAAACATGAAGTTCGCAATTAATTTTATGAGTGTCTTCAAAATATTAAATATAGTACTGTATTTAAAATTATATTATAAATTAACATATAGGGTGAATATCTTTTCAAATGTTTGGAAATCAAAACATATTTTGCCTGGTAAAATTGTATTTGTCTTACAAGAGATTGTGAGTACGGGAAGGCAGAAAAAGTATCTTGCATAAATGTAGCTTATACATTTGGCTCTGACTAGATTCACATTGATGGCTTTCTATTAAACCATTTAAATGTCTATTTTGCTGTGGTGCCATTATAAATTGCATGAAACAAGCAAACAGGGCCTATTCATAGCCTATAACCTAAACACAAATAAGAACTTCTTAAATTAATTTACTTTTACTGTCCTATCTACACTCCAATGCACTCCAGTTAATGAAGTGTTAAGTCAATGTACAAAAAGTCAGTATGAGCTGTTCAAATTTAGGATTGCAGTGCTCTACTAACTGACTAATCCTTTTAAAATAGTGTATTTGTTGTTTTATAAAACAAAATGAAAACGTCAAATTGTTTTAACAAAAGGCCTTTCAGAAAACTCCCAGCTGACCCAACTTAAAGTTGGGTAAGTAACCCTTTCAGTTTTAAATTAGAGTTTTCCACTAATAAGTTAATAGTGTTTCACATTAATAGAGGAGACTATGGCGGCCCACCATGGTCTAATTTTTGCCCCCATAATCTAAACATAAGATGAACAATTATTTGGTAGTTCAAATGATTGTTTATGGCTTTGGGATTATCATGTGCATATAAAAGTAGCCAAAGTAGCCATTTCATTTTGTAATCAGTGCTTTTTCATATGTAGACGCAATCAGTTACTTTAGACTCCCAAAATTATATGTACAAAATAAAATGTATCAAATAGAAATTGTTTGTGCCACCATTGTCTCAGTATAATCCTGTGGGAAACACTAAGTATCACTACTGAGTATTTTCTGAATTGACCCCACTTTTAACAAAAACTGAAAGAAAATTTGCAGCTGTAACTGAATTAGAATCAGAACTAGGGTACTAAAGAAGAACAATTTTGGATTTTATCAGGCTGTATATTTTATCACCTGTTTTCTTTTCACTGATGTTTTCATGCCAGAGAGCCTCAGCTAAATTATACCAATCCATTATAGGCCCTGTCCGACTTATCTCCACATTTCTGCAGTCTTTGTCCTGCCCTGGGAGAAGCCAATCCTTCTGTCTGTTTTGAGTCATTTAAGTGGTCCCACTGTGTGAGAGAAAACACAGATGATGTGATACTGGACAACCCCCTGCAGAGTTAAAAATAACCAGGACCAGACAGAGGGTTATCTCTGTAGAGTTTGTATAACATTAGACAGAGAACGCATGTGTGCAAATGTAACTGGAGAAGAAAGCGAAGGAAGTTATCAACTCAAGGAATCATGTGGCAAAGAACAAAGTCACAACTGTAGAAATGAGGAAAAGTAGAAAATACTCCCCAGATCAATTCCAGGACACATTTTTCAAGTATCACCATCTAAAATGTCTTTGGTTCAAATTACATTTGCAATTATGAAATATTTTTCTTTCTGACAAATGTTTATAATCATTCCATTGACTTTCCAATAAATAAATGAATAATTACATAAAAACAAGATACAAATGTTGATTTTGTTTTATTTATTTTTTTTAGAGAAGTGCAGAAGTTATCTACACTCACAACCCTCTTGGTGGTTGATTATAGATAAGTTGTGTTTTGGGTTGTGTAAATTGAAAAAATTATGAATATTTATGCATTTTTAGTAGATCTAATGACTGAACTGTACATGATAATTTATTAATTTGTAGCACTTTTAAGAAATATTATTGGTATGAATTTAATAGGAATTGTATTTTAAGAGGTACTGTATTAATGATGAATATAATTGGTAATAGGATTTTTAGAAGTATTGCTATGATGGATTATGAATTTAATAGGCAATGGCATTTAAATTGATATTTTGTGATGAACTATTATTTTGTAAACTGCGGTCATGAACTGTAAAATATTTATAAGGTGTTAATTTTATTGTGAATGTATCTAAGAGGCACTGGTTTAGGGAACAATAATGGACTTTTTCTTTTTAAAACCTGCCCAAGGACTACAGATGGAAATTTGCTTATAGCCAAATCTGGTGCAGAGCATTTCTTCTTTTTGTGAGATTAATGTATCTGTGCACTGTCCTTGTTTTAAATAAACAATTCAGTAATAGCAAAAAAAAATTCATCCCTCTAATAATGATGGTAACAGATGCTTCATTTTCAATCCTGCTTAGCACTGCTTTCTTGAAGCGTTGAAGTTTAATGCCCTCTTCTGGTCAATGATAAACTTACAGGAAACAAAACTATTTTATTTTTTGTGGTTTGTGTTGTTTTACTTTTAACAGGTTAATAAATTCTTTCAGTGTACAGAAACAAATTTACAGTACAAAAGTGAACATGGCATTTGCTTAAATGTGACCTTTGCTCAGTATAAAATAGAACCATTAAACATCCTATTTCACTCATACACTCATCATGATTAAATACACTTACATAATATGTACAGATACAAATACTGTTTACAGTATACTGTGCCCTGCTAACCATAATTTCCATTATTATACAAACTTCTTGTGTATGTATTTTATATTTGGAAAAGTACATTCAGTGCCATTTTTCTTATAAATACTTTGGTGGCTTACTATTTACAACTTAATTTAAAAAAAACAAATAAAAACGGTATATTACAATTTATGCTGCTATAGCAACATTTTAGCATTTGAGATGCCTATGAAATTAAAACACGATTATGAGTTTTGGAATGTCGGGAAGATGAATAAAATATAGCCTCAAGTGTTAGCAGTCTAGACTCTCTTGCCTCAAAGTCATGTGGTTTTAATATAACGTGGCTCCTAAATGAGTCATATTTAGCACTGAATATGCTAATGAACAACAGCTTGTACTGTGCAATGGAGGATTTAAATTAGGTCTTCTTCCTCTTGGCATTAAACTTCTTGTTTGAGTTTCTCAATGCTATAGTCAGCATCATGGTCTAGTTTGGAGAGGGTCTTTCTGATCCTTAGGGCTGTGAGACGGGCTGACGGGCTCTGGAACCAGCACTCCTTCATAATTTTCACAATCGCGACTAATATCTAAACAACAACAGCAGACATATGTATATGTAAGACATACAAATTTAAAATACATGTTTTATTCAGGCATAGCCGAGGCCTTACTGGATGGGAGTGCAGCCTGTTATGCAAACTTGGTCTTTGTTGGTCCACACAGACCACCTTCTTCATCTCTTCAAAACTGGGATCTGATGGTACCAGGTCAAAAAAAGGAGGCCGATACTCCTCCACAATTCCTGAAATCAGAAAAAAAAACATTAACAAAATATTAGAAGTCTCATTTTCTTGATTACCATCAAAAAATGGATGTAAGATTATTATTTCTGACTGAAATAGCAGACTTGAATTGGCTAAAGTAGGGGGATTAAGTATGACATTCTAAATGGGCTGGTCTCAAACAGATATCTGTAAGGCTTGTTTAACCGGACATGTGTGTGGGCAGTGCATGTAAACAGTTATGGTTGTGCATGTGAATCTATACATGTGTTTGTGTGTCTGTGGGTGAGTGTGGTGGGTATTCATCACTTTGTGAGGACCAACACTTGTATACACAGTCACTTTACGGCCTTCTTTATGGAGACAAAAACTAGGTCCCCATGATGCCCATCCTTCATTATGAGATCTGCGATATGGCTTTAAGTTTAAATGAGGTTATGGTTAAGATTATGGTGATGTTTAGGTTAAGTTTAGGCAAGTAGTCACTAAGGTTAAGACTAGGGTAAGGGTCCATGAATTGAATGTAAGTTAATGTAATGTCCCCATGACATATGAAAACACAACATGTGTGTGAGTGTGTGTGATACACAAGTTTCTGGACTATATACAGTTGAGTGCTGACATTAGATAAGACTGTTTATAATTACTACAGTGCTAATCATGACAGAGGATAGCAGAGACAGACACAGTCTAGAAAAACATTGGGAGTGCTGAAAGACACAAGACCAACTTCATCCTGTCTATTCTTTTAGTATTTGCAAGCAAATTAAATGAAAAACCATCAGTGACTCAATGCATACCATTGACAATAGTCCTGCGGCTGATTTCCCAGAAAACCAAACCTAAGGCCCAGATGTCAGTTTGTTTGTAGGACTCAAAGACGTCCATTCGTATCGTCTCGTCCAACACCTCAGGAGCCATGTAGCGCTTAGTGCCCACACGGGGGTTGTTGCCCACATCCAGGTAGTCGTTTGACTGGGAGTGTATCACGGCTAAGCCTGAGTAATAAGTAAGTACAAACAAGTATAATTCTGATGGTCACTTTTGTTTTTAACACACATACATAGTCTGGTTTCTTATTAAAGCATAGCATGTGTTCATACCCAAATCAGCAATGCAACATTGCCCATTCCTCTTGACCAGGATGTTTCGACTTTTCAGGTCTCTGTGTGCAATGGCTGGCTTTTCCTGAGAGCTGACGATCTCAGTGTGAAGGTGAACCAGGCCACAGGCCACAGACAGGCACATCTTTAAACAGCTCTCCGGCTCCAAACTGCTGTACTGAAGAAAGTCGTATAGTGAGCCCAGCTCATGGAAGTGAGTGACCAGCCACAGCTGTGTGCTTGAGTTCTTGGAAGTCATGTCAGAGGCTATAAACCCTAAGTTAAAATACAATTTATAAACAATAATGTTAAAAAAGAACATTGGAATCTACAATAAAAATTAATATATCCTGCTGTACCAAGTATGTTGTCATGCCGCAGTTGCACAGTGTTATAAATCTCTGTCTCTCTGAACCAGGACTGCTCATCTCGGGATGAGAAAATCTTTACAGCAACACTCTCGCCCATCCATGTACCCCTCCACACCTCTCCATACCTGCCCTTACCTGCACCAAAAGTACACATTTTATCAATTTGCTCTGAATTCTTAATAATTACAGACATTGATACTCACCAACACACTCTACAAGAGAAATCTGTCTTGCCATTGTTCTTTGAACAAGATATGGCAACCCTGTACCACTTCCTGATGTACAGAACTCATCAAAATATCCTAAAAGATTGGATTGATAAGGATAGTTTAAGTGAATTGTTTTCTACTTTAAGCATACTATCCAAACTTACTCCATATGATGGGTCTTCCCCATGTGGTACTTTCAGCATAGTGACATCGTGGTCCTCAGAGTTCTTCAGTTTATAGTGAGTGCGGCGGAAATGAAGGAACAAAACCATACAGATCACACAGACTGCAACAATCAGGATAAGGAGGGCTATTGCGATCCACAGTTCTGGGCGAGCTGGCACTGGAGGACTGGTGGTCACCTCTCCATCTTAACATAAGCATTAACACACGTTAATCTATGAGCATATCTCCAATCATATCATAAGAAGGAGTTTTTCCAAATATAATGCTATGTTATACTGTATGTGAGAAGCAAATGTACTAACCAATATTGGGAGGTGGTGTTATGTACGTATTGCACATATTGACTTTGCAACAGGAGACAAAAAAGCGCTCAAAGCTGGTGAAGCACTGCTCCCTATAGTGGTGCGCAGAAAAGCAGCCTTTCGTCTCCTGACCATGCACCCATGTGTAGAAGCAGTAATCTCCTTTACAGGTCCCGTTTTCACAGATGCCCTTTTTATTCTCACATGTACACAAGAGCTTCCCATCTTCCTCGGCTCCTAAACAAGTCAAAAGTTTAAGTCCATTCTAATGCTGTATATTGTGCATGTTCTTTTTCTTTGAGATTATTATTTTATTACTATTATTTATGTTGCACTATACATTGCTCAAGAATTCTTGATTGTGACTTTTCTTTTCAGTGACAATCACAATGAAAAATTAGCAAACAGTTACCTGTTTTGATAACTGCAATCCACAGAAAAACAGCAATTATTGCTACTGTGAGCGGAGCAGAGTGACCCATCACTGTAAAATAAGATGAAATAGTCAAAATATAGATCAGTGTGGTGATGTTTTCAAGACTACAAGCTGTGGTGTCAGAGCAGGGGCTTTTTGGAAAAGGAAGCTATGAGGTCATAAACAACAGTGGATTTGCACTGCTGGAATGGTGCTGAAAAGGGGTTAAGGGAAAGGCGACAGTTTGTGTCTGAGCTTGGCCTGTCGCCTCCACCACTGCCAGCCTCAGAGTAAATATTGATGGTTGAACTTCCTGCCATTGAGTGGTCTTTCTTGTCGACAGCAGGACCCAGCCAGCTTATTGTTTAGGGCTTGACTGTGAGGGCCCCTCAAGACTAGGGCTGCACCCTTTTCCAACTTTATTAATCAACCCATTTAAGTCAATTATGAGTAGTTGTTACAAAGCAGCATACATTTAAAAAGGAAAGAGAAAAAGAAAAAAGTTTTCTTGAGACGCTTTGCTTAAGATGGAGTGCATGATCCATCATATAAGCAAAACAATATGCTGATACAAAACTCACATTATGCATCTTTATTAGATGTTTATCCACAACTACAGAAATGCACTTCAAAGTGGTACTGTCATACCAAGAAAATAAGAACAATGAGTACTTTGACTACAGCATTCAAACTATTCAAGCTTTTTTTCTCCAAGTAATACATATGATAATATTTTTTCTACATCTCTAAAAATGGCACATGGCCAGGCCTACACATATTTGCAGTTAAGTGGGTTATGATGCATTGTGGAAAACAGACGAAAGGTTACTGCAACTCTCTATCAAGGTGACAAATCAATATAGCACGTCTCTGCACAGACTACATGTAAACTGTGTGTGTAACTCTATCTTTAGACTTCCTTTGTGTGTGGGTGCGTGAACTCACAAGCCATTTTACCGAACTGCAAATAACTTTTTTTCTGGCCAGATATTAAGAGCACCCGTTACCCATGTTTATTTAACATTTTTCCACATTAATTTTGTTGTCAGTTGTTGTAATTGCTGGGTGTCAGTTTTCAGTCTGATGTTCATTTTGAACTTGCAAGTTTGAGCAATTACATGTTCCTGAGAGATAAGGATAGTGGTAGTATAAAAATCAATAGAATTCACAACTGCATCCTTTATCAGGGTTGCTGTCATCTTATGCAGTTAATGGAATATAATCATGTTTTCCATCAGTCTGATTTTAGGCTCCAGCTCACTTCCTCTCCAGGCTTGTGCATATTTGTCTACAGTTTGCCCAGCGCTGAACCCATGGGACCGAAGAGGAAAAGTCTTTTGTCATCTCTTCCTCTCATCTACACAGGGAAGCAGATCTCTCATACCATCTGCATGACTGTACAGCTTAAGTCAAAGATAATGAGGCAGACCTCCTCCTCCTCCACTAAACATTTTAGGCACTTCCCCTCAATCTAAACAGTATAGCTTTGTTAAAATATATAGGCCTAATGTTTAAATAGGCTATATGAATATGGATATATGTGACCTGATGTTTGTGACAACAGACTGTCTGGAGTGAATGATGGTATCTCATGAGTTTGGAGACAAAGCAAGGCTTGGCAGGTTTAATGCCACATTCACAGACTGCATGCTCTCACATGCACCAACACAATGAATGCATGTCTGGAAGAGAATAGGACACAACTCAGTGTCATCATATCGACACTATCTCACGCTCATGATAGTGAATTGTATAGCCACGTTTGTCAGCTTTTTATGAGTTTTGATTTTGACCACAGATCAGTTTCACAGCCATAAAAATGCTTACATTTAAACAGACAAATATAATAATAAAACTGTTGACTTTACGGGATTACAATATCTAGAAATGAACAATAACATATTTTTATATTAAAAAACAGTGCATGGTTCAAGTACTTCGGATTTCTGAGCACACCTGTTGGTTCACATCTGGCACCACTTCTGTGCATTGACCTCTAATTAACCAGTAGGTATGAATGTTGTGCTATTCACAGAGCTCTAAGCACTTTATGTTATCAAGATGCTTTAAAACCTTTTACAGAAACGTTTAAAGACATTTAAAGAAAAGTCGTTAGCCTACCTGTTTTTTTGTTTTGTTTTCTTCTTCAACTTAACGCACATGAACGCCTCACGTTTCCCATATCAAAGTAAACTCACAACGTCCAACATCGCGCTAAACTGACGAAAAGTTCACGATTAAAGCACTTTTCTGTCTCAAGAAAAGGCGATGCATTTGACTTTTACACGTCCCAGCTGCAGATGTCTGGTCCTTCACATCCTTTTTGACGCTGACGCCGATCGAGCAACATTTGTGGTAAAAAAAAAAACTTTTATTCGCGCTTAAATTTAGCACAAAAAGTTTACACGTGGCTAGCAAAACGATGAAAGCTTTCACGAAATCACCTCTCACTGTCCGTTTCTTCACAGCTGTGGACTATCTCATCTCAAGCCAAATCTAAACTGATAAAACCACGGCACGAGTTACAGCTTGGACCCCACGAGCGCGCACTAGTTCTCCGCTTTGATGGCTCCACAAAACACGGCAAGTCCAAAGTCGCTTTTTTAAATAAAGTAAGCGCACTTTTGTTGCTGTCGCTGTTGTCGATCTCAGGAGGAGATTGTAGATTTTGTAGACGGCGTACAGTGGTTGGTTGTCCCACCCCTTATTGTCCCTCTCAGGGGCTGCTGCTCTGCCTGGAATGTGTTCTTAGCGGTTTTCCTGTTGCTTGCGCGAAACCTCTCATTTTCCTCTTCCCCCCGTAGACTTAGACTGCTGCTAACACAGGAATGCGCTTCAAAGAGTTCACATAAACAATAACAGTTTTGTGTTTTATCACTGAATTATAGGCTTCATCTTTGCTTATAATTGTTATTATTTATGGCAGTATTTCCTAATAGGGGCAGATATGGAATACACCAGCACGACGTTTCAGGTTTAAAAGTCTAATTAATAGGAAAAGTCTAATTGATAGGAAAATGCGTTTCTTGAAGTAATTTAGACTCTCTTTTTGGGAAAAAAATTAAAGCTTATTTTTGTTTTTACTGTACTAAATGTAAATGCTTTGAATGGGCTTGCAAGGGCATAAAATTGGCTCTAAATAATATGGCCAGGAGGGCGCTCATCTTCTCATTTTTATATTTAGCTATATTTTTTCACATTTTGGCATAAAACATATTCTATCAAAACAGATTGTGTAGGACATGAATGAATGAGAATGTTTATTTTGAATGCATATCTGATTTACATTTTCCAAAAATAACGAAATTATGACAAATGCAGTGGATGCACAACTAAGGCGCAATCACAATGTTGAGCTGTGTGATACTCTGAACCAGAGATATACCTGCCTAATTTTAATTTTTTTTAACTTAAGCCAGATGGTATTATCTTTATCTTTTAATTTCTTTTAGGTTTCTTGAACCTGCAGTTAACTTTAACAAAGGTCAACAAAATACTTGAAAATGTAAACTATCAAAATGTTGACTAATACAAGTAGTAGTAGTGGCTGAGTGGATATAGCACACTCTCCTCACGGCAAGAAGGTTGCTGGTTCGACTCCCGCACGGCCTGGGCTTTCTGTATGGACTTTGCATGTTTCTCCTCATGTCTGGGTGGTTTCCTTTGGGTGCTCCGGTTTCCCCACCAACCAATACTATGCAGGTTAGGGAATGCTGGTGGTGGTAGGAGGTTGAGGCGCCAGGTGTTTAGGTGACTTGCTTTTGCTGAGTGGGGGAGAGGGCGCTGTGTGAAGCACTTTGGAAGACATCTGTCTTTGAAAATGTGTTCTAGAACTAAACCATCATCATCATGAAGTTTTTTAGCTGTAGCTCTCAGATACATAGGGCTTCATGTAAGTAAGTGTATTGACTTCGACTTAAGAGGAAACCTTGGATCAATTATAAAGCTTATTTTTTTCTTCAATATTAGTCTTGCTTAGCTTTTTGGGGTGAAGTTTAGAAAATATTATTCATACTTTGGCCCAATATCTCCCTTTCACATACCAGAGGGATGTGTGTGTGTGAATAAGCTTGAATCAGTGCAGCCCTCAGATACATGTCTTCATCAGGCTCTAATATAAATTCCCCTCCTTGTTCTCAGGCTCTGTAATCTGTGTTGCTGGCGGAGGGTTACAGACACAGCTGGAGGCTCTCACATCATCTGTCATATTGCGAAAAGAAAAATTTGTTGTTCTTCCGCTCAGTTTTATCAGCATTTTACTTTCCGTAAGTGTATGGAGAGTGATTGGCAGCAATACTCCTACGTCCTGAAGGGAATAGTCAAAAAGTCCAATACTTGCATTGGTTTCTTACAAAGAGGCATTGTTTGCACACAAACGTCTGGACAGGGTTTATTTACGTATTCATCCATTTTCTACCGCTTGTTCCCATTAGGGGTCTCAAGTGACTGGAGCGTATCCCACTGACTTTGGGCCTTAGGCGGGGAACACCCTAGACAATGACAATTTCTATAAAGCCCTCTGCACACATAATGTTTATAGGCATGATTTTTTTTGTCCGATTGTCCGAACTTTCCACAACTCTATATTTATATGTCTGTGGGTAAAGTGCACCTGTTTGTCAGATGTGATTCTAGTAGGTTATTAGAAACTTAAAACTCAATCAATCAGAGCAGCCAGACAGCGCCAGGCTTCGCTACCTAATGATGGCTCTTAAAATTTTGAGAAAAGAGGACAAACGAGTTAAAAAAGCAAATATAATCTTAAATCATGTGAAACAAATAATAGTTATAAAATGGCCTTGTTTTGTTTCCTGCATTTCTTTGACACATTTTAAAAATGCCAACGATTTTAAAATCCTCTAATATGCAAAATTGTCTTACAGTTGGGGTAGCTAACTTTTTTAGTTGTAAATAGTACATTTTGTGCTTTCTACTATAAAATAAATGAAAAATATAGCACTTTGTGAAAAAATGAAACCACAGTGTTCTGTCTGAACTGAATAATACACATTTTTAATTCTCATCAGGGGCCAAATGCAGCTCTCTGATTGGCTGTGCTTGTGGTGGTAAAGTTTTGCTTTATTGTTTGTTAAAAGACATTTATAATCTTTAACTGCATCCAAAATGAATACATGTAGATATTAATCATGTCTCAAATGATTTATGAGGGGAAGTTGTCATATTTAAATCCTATATCGTTTGCAGTGTGAAAATCAGCTACCCCACCTTTAAATTTGTTAGCTTTATGGTATAGAAGATATTTTTCCGTGATGTATTATTTCAACTTTATAATCATTCAAATAACTCTCAGAAATGTACACTTTATCTCTTAAAGATTATATAATAATAAATGTATTTTAATATTTTATTCTTGCGTGTAATTTCCCCTTATTATAAGATACTAATAGCATTTAGCAAGAGTGTGTACACGACCATACTGTATTTTACCATTGGGTCATAAGTGTCTTGGCATTAACTCTAGTTATTTTTGCTGACCATGAGTTGTCTAGTTCCTTCTTTGAACAGGAACTAAACATTTATATGGGACTTAGCACTTCATAAGACACTGTCTAACAAAAAGTATTCTCATGTTTTATATAAAGTAAGTAAGCATTATGTAAAGCAACAACATATTGGATTAAGAGATTACTGTTCCAGGTTCAAAAGCCAGTGGACATTACACCAAGAGCAAATTATGGACTTCTTAAGGAGCTCAGAGTAACGCTGTTACATGTGCTATACTGGGTGTATTTATAGTATCTAAACAGTAAAACTTTATTTAATACAAAAAACACAGAGATGAAAAAATAACACTTTATTTTACATCAAGACACAAATTACACATAAGGTTTATTGTCTCTCCTGCAGATAATTCCCAAAATTTTATTTAACAAATTACTAAATATTGGTGTCTTTTGTGATCCCACTCACACAACTTCATTCTGTAAAAGTGTCCATTTGTTTTGCATAGATAAGTTTTCTACCTGAGTCCTAAAAACAAAGAGGATCTTAAGAGCGAGCAGCAGTTTCAGCAGCTTTGACCCAGCAGAAGAGACACTCCAAGCATCTGGAAAGTGAGGAGTGAGTTACTGTGTTGACTTTAGCTTATTAAACATTCAGTGAGGTATATTTGTTATTACTGGCATTCGTCAAAAATGTTATGTAAAGTTAAGTCCTGAAATCTAATGTTATGTTCAAAATATTGTTCTTTATCAGTATAAATTTAACATAGTTTTAATCACAATCATATTCTCAGAACTGAACACATTAAGAGATTTAATTTCTGCTCAGTTTGGTCACAGGTGATTATAACTTTACATCATTACACTGCATGTTTTCTATATCATTGTCACTTTTTGCTGGACTTTTTACCTGACTTCTTACTTTTCTTTTCTTTCTTGTCTTTCTTTTCTTTGTCCTCTTTCTCTTTCTTCTCTCTCTTCTTCTCCTCTTTGGCTTCTTTGTATTTCCACACAGGAGGCTCCAGGTATCCCTTCTGATTTTTCTTTTTCTTCTGCTTTTTCGGAGTGGGCTCCCCGGATTTGGTCACTTCAATCTTTGGAATGCATCCGGAGGGGAAGATGCTGTTTCTGTGTGCCATGCTGCGTGGGATGAAGTTGCGCCCTCCTATGATGCTGTCCTTCCTTTCGGAGCAGCAGGAGGTGAGTGACACGGATGTGGCAGACACCAGCGAGGGGGAGGCTGAGTGCACAGAGCCACTGCTGTGTGACACTGTGCTCTCCTCCAGTTCCTTTCCACTGTGCTTAGCCAATAGTTCGGGTACAGCCAAGCGTCGTTTACCCATTTCAGGAGGGCTTGTGGGGCAGAGCGGGCGGCAGCCAAGTGCCACCAATGGACTGTGAATGCTCGTAGTAATCCGCACCATTTGGTCCATAACTCCATTGTCCTGTGGGTCTTGAGGAAAGCTAAATGAAAGGCTGTCTCTGATTCGTTGCCGAAGTTTCTGTGTGGCCGTTTTGGGAGCAATGGCTTTAGCAACTAGATGTTTGAGTTCAGGCCACTCTGGAACATAGCTCTCACAAAACTGTTCAGCTACTGGACGAGTCTGCAGACGCCGCAATCTCACAAAAGTTTCAAATCTTCCAGTCTTCAGCACCCAGTCCTTCAGCCCTTTGCCCTGGACCAGGTCCATTGCATGCACATCTGCACCTGTGTAGGGAAAATAAGATAATCAAAAGACAATAATAAATTCTATTGCAAATGTAAAGGTTTCTTAGGATGAACATACCATGCATGACCAGAGCTGACACACACTCCTCTCGCCCCTGAAGACCAGCTTTGATGAGGGCAGTAAACCCTCTTGGATCTCGCACTTCAGTGTCCACATCAGAATAGTAATTGAGAATGTAGTTTAAAATAGTGATGAATCCTGGTTTTAAAAGTGAATATAGTTGAGTTATGTTGCATTAATCCAATATAATTATGAAAATATACATGGTCATGTTACATACCAGCTTGTGCCGCAATCATTAGGGCAGTGTTGCCGTCATTGTCTTGGTGATTGATGTCAATGTATGGACAAACATACAAAGAGGTAACAATGTCCACAAAGCCCCTGCTCACAGCCAGCATCAGTCCATTCTGAAGTATATACAGTATGTTTGTTAGCATAGCATCATATTTTTATTTTCTATGTCATATTAAAACAAGACATTCACCCTCCCGTTGATGTCCAGCTCCATGACCTCCTCCCGGGTCACGCCTCTCTCCATGATCTCACGTAGGCTTATGGCATCGTTTCTCCTACATGCCTCATACAAAGTTTTAGGGGGATCTGTGTACTTCTCTTCCCGTTCATAGTTTGGAAGCACAGAGTCATCGGAAAGCACACTCCCAGAATCTGAATCGTCCACAAGGATGTCCGAGTCCTCAGACGGACCCTCGCCCAAGTGAGGGTCATGGTGTGCATAGGCCATGACCCTTTACAAAGGTAGGGTCCCAACTTGGGTCTGGAGAGGTGGAAATTACCTACATCTAAACATACAATAGCATCATTAATAAATGCCTACAAAGAGTCAAATATCAGTAGAAACTAGTCTGATGTACTGTAATTCTCCTTTTTAATAAATATTTTAAAAGACTATTTCATTACACAGAGCAACAGACTTGTCAGAATCTTCTAATAACATAGTAGCATGCCAATTGGCAACAATTGTGTACTTTAAGATGTTAATAAAAATTCTAAATATAGTTGCTGTCACCTGAAAGGACCATGGTGGTAAGCAAGGCACCTAAAGAGGATGACCTCAGGCCGCCTCAGTGGGGCTGATCCGTAACTAAGTCAGGTAAGCTGCCTTTATAACCTGCTTCAGTACCAATGTAGTTGTGCTTATTATAGACCACTGGGGAAGGTACTTAAAATATTTGTAATACAAATTTTACAAAATTTAAATGTACACTCTGACCAAATACTTGCAAAGATAGCCTTTACAGAAACAGAGCACCGATTTGAGATGGTCTGAGGTTGCCAGCAGCAGTGCAAGACAAAACTTATAGCATTTGTCAAAATGCTCAAAATTACATTCATGGCAGAGTGCGACTCAGAAAGGCAGCTGTTAAATCTTCAGAATTATCTTTACTTTTGAATAGTGTAATCTGTTTAGATAAATTTAAATTTAGATTCCTATACAGAGGGTCTAAGTAACTTAACAGTAAACTAGAAGCATAAAATATTGAAGCTTAGCATTCTGTTAAATGTTTGATAAAATTAAACTCCTAGGTTACTGTATATGACAAATATAGCTTCAGCTTTTGAAGAGGAATAGTCAAAACCCAATAAATGCCAAATCTTGTGTCATTCAGGTTCAGTCTAGTGACACCAGCAAAGCTCCTTGAGGTAGACTTAAAATGCTCTTTTTTGTGCAGAGTTTCTTCTCACTTCAGTCAATCACACATCAGAGGTTAAAAGTACTGACTCCAGCCAATTGTTAGTTCCTCAAAAGGTTCTGAAACAGTTTCAGTTGAAATTTTTGGCAGTTTTTGCCAGGCTTTTCAATTTTGCTCAAGCAAGAGAAAAATAGTGATATTCAGTCTTACCGTTGTTGATGCGGTCGGGGGTTTGCTGGTATCATCTGTTTCTGATCTTAACGTTAAACCATCCTGATGTAACTTCCCGCCAACTTCAATTAGACCCAACTTCATGTTTCCTAAACAGGCTTCAGCTCGTCTTTCCCCTCCCTCCATGTCACTGACCAGTGAGGTGGCTTCACTGGCCCACAATCCGTCACTGCCCAACATAGACTGCACTATCCCAAGTCAGGCAACATACATGTGCTCTCTCATCCCTGATTACTGAAGATTTAAAGATTAAGTCAAAGGAGCAGACAGGAGCCAACCTTGCTACTTTAACAGTCGCTTGACTTGAGGCTTGTCCATCACAGACTCTCTCTCAGCCCGTCTGGAGTGTAAGAAAAATCTAAAGGGCTATGAATCATGAAGCTTTCTCAGTGTGAATCATGTGTCGTGTGTGATGGGACATGATAGAGAGCATACTGCCTATGTTTTCTCCATCAAAGCTTTTCACACAACAAACTAACCTGACTGTTCCTCTAAAACCAGAGGGCCAGCCAATAAATATTCCATTGACAGAGATGTTTTCCTAGAAACCTTGATGCAAATGCAAGTCTACAGTTATACGCATAGACATTGCAGAATAAAGAGCACAATAATATGTATTTATTATTGTTGTTGTTGACTTTTATTTAACCAGGAAAGTGCCGTTTGAGATTAGAATTTCTGAATATTCAGATGTTCAGAAAACTCTTCTGTAGGTTATCTATTTCGTCTGTGATCTGTGCTGCAAACATGAGGAATTAATTTCCTATTTAATCATGACAGAACTCTGAAGAACTTTAAAAAGCATTGTCTTTCACCAGGGCTGGACGATCTGGAAACAACATAATCACAATTTTTTTTCCTCATATTGATTAATGATTGATTGTCGGTTCGATTTTGTTTAGCCTTTTCAAAAACCCAAATAAAATAATTTGTAAGGACTTATTAACATAAATAAAACAGACATTTATTAAGTTCCATATTACTGAGAAAAAATCACTATTCAGCCTCCAAGGATTGGTTAATGGTCTTTCATTTCAAACCCCCCAACCAAATAATTGACTGTTTGATAATTTTTTTTTTTTTTATTGTTCAGCTCTAATTTCCATCTCTCTGTATTTCAGTGTATTGTAGCGTATAATACTGTAATATTATTTCCTGATTATAAATGGTCAGTCTCTGTTGATTGATTCTAAGTTTAGACCAGTTGCTGATATGAAAGATAAAAAACCAACCACCGGTCCGGGGCCCAAAACCGGTCCGCGAGTCATCTGCTACTGGGCCCCAGAGAATCTCTTAAGATGTATAATATTTTTAATTTGATATTTTATCACTACTTCTTTGTGCTTTATATGAAAATATTGTGCCATTTAACCAAATAAACTAAAAATTAAAGCAATAAGAGCTAAAAATATGCACAATAATCAGTTGTATGCATTTTGTGTTGTTGTTATTGGCGCTACCCAACCTCAGCCGGTCCCCGGAAAAGAAAATTGTGACTGTACCGATCCTTGCAAGAAAAAAGGTTGGGGACCACTGCTTTAAAAGATCACAGTTGTAGAAAGGAAGTGCGTTTGGTTCTAAGGGTGTATCTTGTTGACTTTCAGTTACAGTTACATGCTATTTATCAAACAGCCATAAGGGGGCAGCAAACCACATCAAACGCAAATTAGATTCTCACAAATTATTGGATATTTTGTAGATTCTTACACATTTTTTGTCGTATCATTACATTTTGTTTGTTTCTACAGTCGTCTGAGCATGTAGCATGTTCCCCTTTAAGATCATCATTTCTGCTTATTCCAGTCAAAGACGCTCACTCATCATTTCCAGGGAAATCCAGATTTTACCCAGGCACACAACTATCCACCAGAGGTCAGTGACAAAGCAGTAAAGCTGAACAGCAGTCTGGGGAAATGGTGATCTAAGCTTAGCCAGCTAAGTGAGTGATGCTAAAGACTTCCATGTGTTCTGCTAATATTAGACTCTGAGCAGTTTGTTTTGTGAATGTACTTCTTTGGGGTTCAATTAACTTCTCAATTTTCATCTCAACAACCACAACAAATTTCAACAATATTGTTCCACTGAAAAGCTCCCAACAATCAGGTGAATGGAAGGAAGCAGGAAGGAAGTGAAGCTGTTTTGTTTAAGGCGGGGACTAGTTTTGGAACATTTTGGGCAAGTTATTATTAAGTGCTTTATTTGTGTTAAACATTTAAGATTACAAACCTCCTGTAGTGCAGAGACATTGCTGGCCCAAATCTAGTTACGTTATTTTAAGGTTAAAACCTTTCAGCACTTTTATACTACAGTGACTTTTCAAATTGCCAGTACAAGTAATGCTTTCATCACTATATGTAAGCCAAACAGAAAAAACTTCATAAAATTCTCATGTTTTTTCAGCTTGAGTCATTTTAGCTCGGTGTCTCTATTTAATAAAAACAACCACAAGCTGACCCATCAGACTGACAGAAGAGCGAGCAAATACCTCTTCAGTGACCGGTCATCCTCCTCATAACTCCTCTGTCTCGTTTGTCATAACAAATGCAAACCTTTTAACTTGTGATAAATGTTTCTAGTGCCGGCAGAGCTGAGAAGTTCTTTAGTTACAGTCGAGATGCGTGTGACTGTCTCGTAGCTTCACTTCAGGGGCTGTGTGTTCATACCTTATTTGGGGCTGCCCTGCTGCTTAAGAGTTCACACAATCCATGTGTCACTGCCTCAGACTGGGGCATGATCTGAGAGAGGAGCCTTGGAGCCAGGAACAACGAGTGGGGCTTAACTCAGGTGGGACTGATTCAGGTAGAGGCTGCTGTGCCCAGACAAGTGATGGAGGGAGTAGAGGGCTTGGGGAGGGGTGTTGTACAGTGGAGCCAATAGAAAACGAGAAAGGAGTTTTTAAGTGTGATGGTAATGCTTCAGTCCAATTTAAGCAACAGGAACTCATTCTTCTTCCTTCTGTAATTGACAGCAGCAGGTGGACGTATGCCTGTGGTGTAGCTGCTCTGGAACACCTACCATTGTCTCATCTTGTTTTCCAATGATAGAGGAAGAAGGCTGTGTCTTGTGACTTTTGTCTTAAGAAGTTTCTGTGTCCAGGAGACATGCCCTCCTCCTTGTGGATCAATTATTCATGATATTTCCTGTGGAAGCTGCCAGACCACAGTGGCTCTGCTCGTAACAGTGGCACTGCTCTGTCACAGTGAGGTCCAGGGAATGAAAAGGTGTGAAAGATCATAAGAACTGGATACATTCAAAGGAATGAAGGCTATACAGAAGAACCAGGGGCGAACCGACCAGATGTTGGAAGCCATAACGGACATGCTAACTTCTGTGGCTTTACCCAGTCAACAATGGGTGAGTTGTTTGTGCTTGTTACTGGATGCTTATATGAAAGTATAATACCACATGTTCAGATTTAAAACAATGTCCATGTTGATGTGATTTTCAAACTCTTTTCGTTTGTGCATACAGTATGTGATGTGGCATGGCCCGAACATGCTCATCCATTATAGCAGAACTAAAGAAAGCTGAAGGACAGTCTCTGTTCAATGCTCTGAAGGAATCTTGAATGTTGTCATAGACCAACACTGAGCAAAGCATATGACCATAAACATAGAGTCATGCAGTGCCAAAGCTTCAGTGCTGCTGTTAACTTTAATTTCTTAGTATTTAACTTAAAGCCCAGTGATGTCAAACTATGAAAAAAATGTTTTTTTTTCTAATCCAGTTTGAATCTGATACCTACCTTGTTTGGTCTGGACTGGTAGAGTAATTTTAGCTTCAACTTAGTTTAAGTTAATCTATGCTTATGTAGTTTTAAGCTAAAACTGAAGTGAGCTGTCCAAAACTCAATCGACAGTTGTTCAAATCTTTGTTCATATACTGTATGTATTCTATACCCTGTGCATATTTCCCCCTGAAAGCTGTAATGACCATAACAATGGTCTAATCTAATCTTTCAGAGGAGACATAATTCTGCTGTACTCTATTTAACTACCCTCTGATGTTGCTGCCTTTTAAATACAATCGAATCTTCCCTTCGTATTCAGACTCTGTGGCAGAAGTTGGATCTCAATAATTTCCACTACATTCCAGTCTTGTGCGTAATGGAGAGAGGGTTGAAAAAGATGCATAAATGTGGAAAAATGCAGCCACTGGTATAATGTTATGTGGTTCTGTGGCTGTAAACCTAATCTTACTAAGCTTTCGGGACAGTCTGAGGCTCCGCTGCTGACAATAGCCCTGTGTGTGTGTGTTTATGTGCATGAGTGCAGGTCTCAGAGGGGGGCGAGTTGGACCTCCCATCAAGTGAAGGGGAAAAAGGACCAGTCCTGGGCCAGTGGGACCTTGAGGCGCTGGAGTGGGAGCAGAACTCTACAGATGAAAACCTAGAGCGGACAGACCAGACAGGTAAGACTGCATAGTCCCTCTGAGCGTGACAACCCCAAAACCTAGTCTAAACACTGACCTCACCTAACCTGCTCAAGCTGAGAAAATGTTGGTCTTCACAGAAAGACAAACAAAGCAAAAACTTTTTCTTTTTTTTTCCTAAGCCCCTGAACGCCCAACATGTAACTTTAAAGTAAAGGTGTTCTTATTTATTTGGGTGTTTGTTGCATTAAAAATGGTTATGCTTTGTGCGGGCTCGCTTATCGACAAAGTTTTCTCATGACCAAGTGGAGAGCCACCTCTTGCTTGTTTCTATGGAAATATTGTTTCTTTAGCTCTATTTGTTGACTTCATGAGGATTGTTCCAAAGTGTGCTTTTGACTTTATATTTTCACTGAACAATGCAGATTGTTTTCCACCCTAGTATCACTTTAGTGCATTTCTTTTGTTTCTTTTATACATCAATAGCACATGCTAATTTGTGTAGAGTATGATAGAAGACCCATCTGCTGTATCTTCTGCTGAGCATCTTTTGTCTGTAATCGTTTTCGGTCAAATTGCAGTCACCTGTGCAACATGGTGTATTTCTCTCTTATTAAACTCCACCCTGACTCTCTTCTATTACCGTTGATAGCACTGAATGGCATACTTACAATTGTAAGGCAACAAACTTGGTGAGCACACTTTCCAGATGGCGGCAGAAAACATTGCAGCTGCTTTTCAAACACGTTTCTGATTTGACTGTGAAAGCCTTGCGTGCATTACCTTTTTCCTTGACTGAGACTGAACAAAAGGGTCTTTGTAGCTGACTGTGAGTTTGTGGGCATGGTCATAGTGAGGTTTGATGCTGAGTACCTTGTGGTTGGGCCACTAACTGTTTAAAGAACAGAGCGGGAAAGAGGCACTCCTCTGGAGGAGATGCTTATCACTAATAGTCTTACTTAGATATGGAACACTGCTGCCGCGGTTAATGCTGGCAAATATTGTTTCAATGTGAGGGTTCTGCTTGTAAAGAAAACAGCATTATTCATGTGCAGGGCTAATGACAGAAGAAAACAAGATTGCCTTTTTCCATTTGCAGACAGGGTCCTTTGCTCAATTGTTTTTGCATAGCCCAATTTCTTCTTGAAGCAAAATTGGATGGAAAAATCAATGAAAGGCACAAAACATCTGAGCCCTAAAAAGAGGACACTGTATTGCTTGTCCAGAGAAAAATCTTGGCAGATCAGTGTAGTCATTCACCTTTCTATCTGATCCCTCTCCAAAGCTTGTACAGTGAAGTGTACTTGCGCTAAGAGCAGATTGTAGTCTCTAATGTCATCTGCCTCATGCTTTTTGACTTCTGATCTCTTTAAAACTGCTCAAAAGACGGACATATTTGGATATTGTTACTCCTTATTCTGTTTTTCCTAAACACTTTTAGAAAAATAACTATGCTCATTACGTTAAAGGATTTTTTAAAAATATGGTGCAGTACTAGTAGTAGTGGTGGTGGTAGTAGTAGTAGTAGTAGTAGTAGTAGTAGTAGTAGTAGTAGTAGTAGTAGTAGTAGTAGTAGTAGTAGTAGTAGTAGTAGTAGTAGTAGTAGTAGTAGTAGTAGTAGTAGTAGTATTAGTAGTAGTAGCGGCAGCAGCAGTAGTAGTAGCGGCAGCAGCAGTAGTAGTAGTAGTAGTACAGTATTAGTACTAATTTGTGTTTTAAAACAGGATGCCTCCACCTGTATCATCAAAAAACAATACGTAAAAAATGCAGAAAAAAAAATTTCAGTACACAAACAGTAATAAAAAAAAGCAGTATTAGCAATTGTCAAACTGCAGCTATTGTCTCTTTTGAGTGGATTTTTGCACTTATCTACTTACTGGTTGCTAGGTAACAACTGTGGAATTACCCCTTCATGTCATATTCGCAGGGCAACAGGTGACAGACAAAATGTTAATTAAAATGTTGAGTTAATTATTAAATATAATCATGTTCACTACTTTCTTCTGAAAAATGTAATGCCTTCTGTCATATGACCTTTCAATGTTTGTAATGAGAATTCTGAATTTGTCTAATAACTGTTGGTAATGGCTTATATATTGCTGTTGATCGATATATTGGAGTGGGTACTACTGAGAAGCTGTGATGGGAAATATGAAGCCTCGTAAACCAATGGGGCCTCACAGCCAAACTCCACACAAAGCTTCAACAAAGTGAAGCCTCAAAAATACTGCTCTCACCTGGAAAGACCAATGCATCACAAACAAAATAACATTAATTTAATTATCTTCTTTTCATGTTTATGTACTTTTGTCATTGTTTATACTATTATACTAGTGTAGGATATTTATATAATATTTTTGTGCTCACATAGTCGGTATTTTCCTTGATTTTATTAATTTTTCACAAACTGAAGTCTTGGTCACGTGACTTCCTTGCTGCTGAACCACTCTTTATTTCAACGCTTCACTAGACATGCCCACTTTGGGCGTTTTTGCTTTGTTTGTCAGGCTTCGAAGTCTTTGTTCATTTTGCCCATCACTACTAAGGATACATTTGGCCTTTGCTGGAGTGCCAAGGGTCACACAGTTGTTTCTATCTCTTACGTATGTTTAGGAGAGGCGAAGAGCAGGGGCCGCCTCTCTCTTTAAAGGTTGCTTCATGGGGCCAAAAGGGCCTCATCTGGTCTGCGTTATGAACAAGATGTCTACTGCAGTGGCTCCACTCAAACCACTCCCAGCCTTCTTTGCTTTTTCTTTTATCAACTTGTGTATAATTCACTATGCTATTGTGGTCCGTGTGGGTCCCTTTTTTTTTTTTTTTACTATTTTAATCAACATTGACATCACCAAAACATTACTCACAGATTCGATTTTGGATGTTTCAATGATTAAATCTGCCCAATTCAGAGAAATCATTACTTATGATTTTATGTTACATTTGCAATTTATGCTTTAACCAATTTTATCTAGAGTTCACATGTTAAGCTTGTCTTGGTGAGTAGTCCCAAAAAAACTGCAGTTGACTGAACTAACGAATGAACCCTTTAGTTGCCAGGATTTTTTAAAGTGGAGAATTCAAACCAATATTTCTTTGTATTATTTTTCACTGACAGTGTTGAGTCTGTAATTTTGTAGACTTCTCACACTTGACTGGATATTTTGTTTATTGATGGTTGTTTATGGATTATGATTTGCTAATTGTGTCCAAAATTACTTTTGATTTTTCGATTGATTCTGATTAATCTCACATCCCTACTTACATTTTGTTTGTGCTCAAAATCAGTACTCACAGAAATAATTTTTGCCTGAATTTTCTTGTGTAAATATAGGATCAGCATAAGCTTTTCAAAAATGTAAGAATATTTACCAAAATAAGCTCTAAAGAATTGAAAAGAAAAATAAATAAGAAACTGCTGCCCTTATTACCCTCAAAGCCAAAATCTAAATGTAAATTTACGAATGTAAATTAGCTGTTCGCTAACTTTGGCACATTTACACATGTATTTTATGTACTGATGTTCATTAATGTGCATTGTCCCTTTCAAATAAATAAATAAATCACAACATAGAAATCCTGAGGTTGATTTAATCAGTATATCCTTCTTACTTTCTCAGTTAAAATACAGAAAATTCCAGCATAATTTTGACATCTTCTGGAGTCTTACTTCTCCTCAACTCTTCCACTGACCCATCCTCACTTTCTAGAGCTTATGCAATGGTGATTGATGAGAGTTCAGCCTTTGCCTGTTTTTCAAGGTAAATACCTCATCAACAAGAAGCCATAAAGAGCTGCTGTTAAATTTTGAGTTGGCTCTGTTTCTCTTTTATATACTGTTTATGAGCCTCGCCGGTTTGCCATGTTGTGAAAAAACATCAAGCTATGTAATTAAATATACATATTTATACAACTTTGTATATTCATAATAACCAAATCACACAGCATATTCTGCTATTAAATAACAAGCTGTATACCAGGGCTATTCAAATAGCGTCCCGCGGGCTGCATTTGGCCTGCAAAGCAGTATGATGTGGCCCACGTTGGTAGAATGGGCCATAGACTGGGTCACATTGTAAAGAAGCCAGGGAAACAATCCATATCTGATTTACAGTGAACAGGGGTGGATACAGCAACATAATGCTTTGAAATAAAGACTGGCCCATCAGAGTAAAGTGGGCCAGGGACTGGGCCACATTTCTTGGTTAGATCTGGTTTTCAGTCGCCTGCAGTACTTTTAAATAAACTTCATCAGTTAAAATTCCACAGATATTTGTTTTGTTCACCCTTGTTCTGGTTCACAAATTGTTCTCAAGGCCTGTTCCAAATTGAGTTTTGGTTTGCTCACGTTCTAGTTTTCATTTATCTCTGCTAGTGTAAGCCTGTTAAATGACAGAGCAATTTAGACTTATTTTCAATTTACTAAACATAAGTTGTTGGTGCAGTTTTGTTATTCGGCCCATAAACCATAGTCCTCTGTCCGCTGTAAAATATAATTGAATAGCCCTGCTGTGGAGCAATAAAAACAGACGCAGCATTAGTTATTATCACTATAAAAACAACTCTGATCTTGGGCACAATCTTGCGTCAAAAACTGCGACGTATTGTGCAACTGCCCAGCCCACAAGCCGTGGTCATCAATAAAATCAGACCCTCTGAAAAATAAAGTTGAATAGCCCTGCTGTCTACAGTAAATGCAAACAAAATTCTCTGCATTGGATTTGAGGAGTTTCACATCCAAAAAGAGGAGAATCTAATCCCTAAAGACTAAACTGCAAGTGACCTTAAATGGTCTAATGGCAGCAGTCGCAATGTAAAATTAGAATAGAATCATTTATCTGTACTACTTCAGATACAAACAAAAGAAAGCACAATTTTTTAATGTAGCTTAAACTGTGAAAAAAAATCTGACATTTTCATTGTTTTTTTTTCTTGCGCAATTAGATTTTCAGGTAGCAACAGACGTTCTCTACAGACTGACCAAATTATTATCTCTATTTGCTCAAATAACATCTAAGTCAAGTATTCCTAATAAGACTAGAAAACATTTTTCAGAAGGTTGCAAAGGTCATCACAGGTTCAACCGCTTCAGACCATCTGGGATCTAGTTTTAGCTCGTGACCTGCCTCGGAGACATGAGCACTTTAAAGCCGCAGTCTCTTACACTGGAGAAGAAAGTATGTTCTATTTTAACCTTGAAAACACATAAAAAATATATAATAATAATAATAATAATAATAATAATATATTATTATTATTATTATTATTATTATTATTATTATTATTATTATTATTATTATTATTATTATTATTATTATAAATTGGTTAGTTTGTTTAGCACATTTTAAAACCCCCAAAGGCCTTGAAATTGTTAATTTTATCTTGATGTAATCACTTAAGCCAGCTGCACACTAGAACAGTTTAAGATCTTAAGGGATTTTAGATGTGTCAAAAAAAGACTGTCTCACAGTCGCATCATGTCTCAAGAAAAACAGAGACGACAGAGACTTGGGGAGCACAGCGGCAAGCTAAGAACACTGCGTGTGTCACTTGATCGAGCGAAGTTGGCCCCCATTAAACGCAAGTCTCCACAAAAACGATGTCATCACGTGTGCTTCGTTGGCGCTGTTTTGTACTATAAATACTATGTCAATCGTTACTATATCAGTTGTTTGAGCTGTTTTGTGCTGCAAAAAGTTTTGTTTGTGCTGCTTTAGCTTTTGAGATATTAATGATTGTTTTATAGGTCATATTAAGGCAATGCAGCCTCTCAGTTTACTTTCAAAACAACTCCAAAACAGCCCAATATGGTGTTCATTAATTGTGCTTTTTTTGTGCTGGGCAAATTTATATATATCATTTTTTGTTTGCAGCAAATGTATAATTATTTTAATAAATAATCATTTTCAGCCAGCTGTTAGCAGTGGCATGAGGAAGTCAGAATAAAATTGCTAATATTGAAAAAACTAAAGCAGCACAAATGCATGTTTTTACAGCAGGTTTTTGGGCAATTTTGAGGCTTTTTTAAGCTTCATGAGACGCTGCATTGCCTTATTATGACCTTTAAAGCAGTTGTTAATTTCTCAAAAACTAAAGCAGCACAAAACAGCTCAAACAATTGACATAGTAACGATAGACATTGTATTTGTGTAGATGTGTGTTTGAGGGGCTATCTTCACAGAGGTTCGATGTTCAGAGTGTTTTCTTTGATGTGTGCGGCTATGAAAGTGAAACAACAACAATATTGATGAAATGCTAGTGGATTAAACCAGGTTTATAAAAGTCACAGGGGAGGGTCATTAGAGGTAAGGAGCTGTTACACTGACGCATTGTGGGCAGGAAATAAAAAAGTTTAAACAGTGATCTATAATTTACTAAAGTTACTTCACACAACATTTAAGGAGTTGGTGCGTTGGAGATGACATGCGTAATGCTCGCAAAAAAGAATCTCGCATTTTGACTATGTGCATAAATTGTTGCATTTATTTATGATGAGGCGATGTTTCTTCATTTTACACATGAAGAGCCGCTGTCACAAGACAGATACACCAGATGTCTGTTGTAAAAGACCTTGCGCTCGTGCCGCATGTGGACCTCACAATTTATTTTTTCTTTTTCTTTTGTGAACTTCACAATGATGCGCCCTGAAATAGTCGCAGTAACATTGGGGGAGAGTGTCTGTGACGCACAGACATAAGGAGAGAAACATCAAAAATCGCTTACGAAAATCCTTACTCTGGCCACGCCTCCTAAACTCGTAGAGTCAGTTTCTTACATACTTGATATTTCTTTTTATCTGCTCTGATTGTGGCAAGACTTCAGACGCTGTGTCATTTTCATTATTTAAATCTTATCTTGTATCATAAATATACTTTGCATTGAAATGGTAGCTCTCAGGCCTGACATTGTAGCATCATGATCTGATACACATTGCATGTCTTGCAATATGATTTTACCCAGATAGTGCAATACAATGGTATACTGTATGTATGTATAACATAATATATTGTACATGATACATTGCGATATTTCTTTTATTTATGTAACAGGAGTTAGTATTTCAGTCTGCGATATGCTCATTTTACACATTTTTATAATCAAAATTGCAAATAAGTCAAATGCTTTGTTTCAATCAATCAATCAATCAATCAATCAATCAATCAATCTTTTATTTGTATAGCACTTTTCATACATTTCAATGTAGCACAAAGTGCTTCACAAAATTGCAACAGATAGCAAACACACACCCATACACAAAAAAACAAACAAAAAAACGACAAACTTTAGAAAATAGAAAACCTAGAAAACCCCCTAACGTTAAAAAATAAGAATACAAATTAAATCTTGGTAGACAAAGCTCTCAATCTTAGCTAAAATTAAAAAAAATATATAATAATAATATATATATATATATACACACATATATACACACAAACAGCACATATACATATATATATATATATATATATATATATATATATATATATATATATATTGACAGTGCCTTGCGAAAGTATCCAACCCCCTTGAACTTTTTTACATTTTCTCTTATTATGACCACAAAAATCAAACATATTTTACTGAAACTTTGTGTGAAAGACCAACACTAAGTTGCACACAATTGTGAAGTGGAAGGACAGTCATACATGATCTTTTTTTTTTTTACAAATTAAAACCTGAAAAGTAGGCGTGCAAAATTATCCAACCCCCTTCTTTTCTGAGTGCAACACATTGCTTTTAGAGGCTTTAGAAGGTTCCAATGTTGACCTAACAAATAAATAGAGTCCACCTGTGTGTAATCCACCCTCAGTATTAATGTAGCTGTTCTGTAAAAACCTCAGAGGTTTGTTTGAGAGTATTGGGGAGCGGTCAGCACCATGAAGTCCAAAGAACACACCACACAGGTCAGGGATAAAGCTGTGGAGAAGTAAAAATCAGGATTAGGTTATAAAAAGATTTCCAAGGCTCTAAACATCTCACAGAGCACTGTTTACACCATCATCCATAAATGGAAGGAGTATGGCACAACTGCAAATCTACCAAGACCAGGCCGTACACTTAAACTTACAGTTTGAACAAGGAGAGAACTGGTCAGAGATGTAGCCAAGAGGTCCCCGGTGACTCTGGAGGAACTGCAAAGATCTACAGCTCAGGTTGGGGAATCTGTCAAAGGTACAACTTTTAGTTCTGCACTACACAAATCTGGCCTTTATGGAAGAAAGCCATTGCTGAAAGAAAGCCATAAGAAATCATGTTTTCACTTTGCCAAAAGCCATGTGGGGGACACAGTAACCATGTGGAGGAAGATGCTCTGGTCAGATGAGACCAAAATTGAACTTTTTGGCCAAAATGCAAAACGCTATGTGTGGCAGAAACCTAACACTGCTCATGACTCTAATACACCATGCCCACGGTTAAATACGAAGTGGAGCATTATGATTTGGCATGCTTTTCTTCAGCAGGACAGGGAATATGCTCAGAGTTGATGGAAAGACGGATGGAGCCAAATACAGGGCAATATTGGAAGAAAACTTATTGGAGTCTGAAAACACTTGAGACTGGGGCGGAGGTTTATCTTTCAACAGGACAACGACCCCAAACATAAAGCCAAGGCTACATTGGAATGGTTTAAAACAAAACATATTCATGTCTTAGAATGGCCCAGACAAAGCCCAGACCTAAATCCAATCGAGAATCTGTGGCAAGATCTGAAAACTGCTGTTCACAAACACACTCCATCTAATCTGACTGAGCTGGAGCTATTTTGCAAAGAAGAATGGGCAAAAATTTCAGTCTCAAGATGTGGAAAAGCTGGTAGAAACATACCCAAAGAGACTTGGAGCTGTAATTGCAGCAAAAGGCGGTTCCAGAAAATATTGACTCAGAGGGGTTGGATAATTTTGCACGCCTACTTTTCAGCTTTTAATTTGTAAAAAAAAAATAGATCATGTCACCTTCCACTTAACCATTGTGTGCAACTTAGTGTTGGTCTTTCACACAAAGTTTCAGTGAAATATGTTTGATTTTTGTGGTCATAATAAGAGAAAATGTAGAAAAGTTCAAGGGGATTGGATACTTTTGCAAGGCACTGTACATACACATACATACACATATACATCAATATACAGATACATAAATAAAAATAATGATAAAAACCTTTAAAACAGATTTAAAATCATAAATAAATGAATACCATACATAAGAAATAAATATCAAGTAAAAGCTAAAGTAAAAAGATATGTTTTCAGCTTACCTTTAAAAATATGAACACTCGCAGCGGACCTCAAGTCTTCAGGTAGACTGTTCCACAGACGGGGGCCATAAAAACTGAATGAGGCCTCACCGTAGGTTTTAGTTTGAACTCTTGGGACAGTTAAAAGATTGCTACCTGAAGACCTGAGGGTCCGAGAGGGCTCATATGATAAAGGCTAATCAGATAAATAAATAGGACTAAGACCGTTGAGAACCTTGTAAACCAATAAAGTACCTTAAAATCTATCCTGAAGCTGTTGTTTTTTGCTTTAAGCGAGCAAAGTGCTCTCTCAGAATAATTTAGCAAAATATAGCAGAAATACTAATGGCAATATATTTGTACAGCTGCCAAAAATAAAGATACTTCATCATTAAATTAAGTGCCATATGATATTTTGGCACACCCAAAGCAGTGTTAGTCCAACTCAATGATGTAATAAGAAACGACTATCAGCCTCAAATTAGTTGTAATATATTTAGCTCTAGCTTGCATCATACCAAAAGTACAGATTTTATGCTTACATAAGTAAAGTTATCATCAATCATAACCTCTTTTCCTGCTTCACCTATTAATTTTATGTTGTGAATTCCTGTGGGAGGCATTGCATGGTAGTTCTCTGCTGTCTTTGTCCTCAGTGGAGTCTAATTGGACAAAAACAGGTTGTCTGTGCACATCAGCGTGACAGGGCAAGACACCTTACAACACTGACTTCTGTCCTGTGGTGGGACTAGTGCCAAAACACTCCCAAAACTCTCCCTTGTCTTGGCGCTGGTTGTTCACAATGCCAGCTTGCCATAATTGGTGCTCTGCTTTGAGAGGAAGAAGGAATAGACTGAAACGACGGGAAGTGAAGTGAATGGAGGAAGCATAATTTGGCAGTATTTCAGATTGCTTATGGGGTGAGGAGAGGAGAGACTGAGGGGGAGGGGTTATTCAAATGCCTTCAGTGTATAGACAATCTAATAGTGTATAGACAATCTAAATCTACTAACTGTATATATCTTATGTCTCTATGATTTAAACTAATATTTTTTCCATATATATGTGTGTGTGTGTGTGTGTGTGTGTGTGTATGTATGTAAGGATGCATGTATGTATGTAAGGATGCATGTAAGGATGCACATACTGTATATATAAGAATGCACTGTGAGTCTGTTTGCCTCTGATTAAAACCAAAATCGCTTCAACTTCACAGAGCTTAAGAGCTTGTCAAGTCCAACATATAGAATTTCTTTCATTTCATCTTCAGTCTGTGCAGCTCTCTGAATGTGTATGCTGCCCACATATGTTTAAGCATACGTGTGTTCATGAATCACCCAGAGAGCGCCTCGTGTTGGAAAGAGGCGGCGTGAGGAGAGATAAAAGCCGGAGACAAATGGGTGTTAATGCGCGCCTCACCTCACATCCCCTGCTCCTCCTGATTTGGGAGCGCACTAGCCAAAGGGAGGGACATATTTTCCATACTTCTGTGAACATCCACCACTTCGTAATGTCTCCAAGACCAAATATGAGAGACAGTTTATTTTTAGGCTCTAATCCTAAAGAGATTGGGATGTTGTACGTTGGGGGATGGGTCAAAACTTTTCAAATATGACATTTCAAGTTTTGCCTTTTCTAACTTGTGCTTGTTTATTTCATTAACACTATGTTTCTCAATCTGTGGTATGGTTGGTTAGTTCACCCACAATTCTAATATTTACTTTACTCTTTTTTGTTTACTTTTTTGTACTCATATGGGTAGTTTCTTTATTGAAAGTACTGTAGAAATCTTGTAGTCCAGTTTGAGACCTGGTTTCATTTCAAAATATTATAGCATGTTTTCGGTCTCAGATTAAGAACAAAATGATCGATTTAATAAGTAAATTAGCCAAGTTAAAGATTAAACTAAATTTTCTTGTTGTGTGGACAAATTTTGCAAAACTTGTGGGCCCCCCATGCGAACCACTGCTGGTTTGTCGTCGTCCTATTTTCCCAACCTTTTCCACTTATTGGTCAGTTCTAGTCACACACTATAAATAGCAGCTAGATTTAATACAATTACTGTGTAAACTTACTGAAGAAACCTTAAAAAAGTAAAAGTAATTAAGTAAGTTTGTTGGGTAAAATGATGTTTCAACTCCAAGAAAACTGTGATATGCATTTTTCACATATCACCCACCCAATGTTTGTCTAAAATAGGAAGATACAAGTCTGCCTTTTTTTTGTTGGAGTAAAATTATTATCAGTGCATGCTGCTTCAGTAACCATTTGCGCAGTTCTGTGCAATCCCTGGAAATGAAAGCTAAGAAATATTTCATTTGTCTATTCAACAGGTACAGTCACCCCCTGTTGGCTGCACTGTGTAGCAAGCATCCCACTGCTGCTCTCTTAAAAGCACATAATAAATCTTCCTTCATTTCCTTCATGAATTTTGAATGCATCTCAAGCGATGCCTTCCTCACCACGTCTCCTCTGTGTCGAATAATAGCACGCGCTTAGTTCACTCAATTTGTAAGGCTTTATCCTCAGATTCCTAGCCCTTGTTTGATTTCCTTGCTCCCTTTGAAGCATTTTCCTCTGCTGACATATCCATTGTTTCTTATGCTACATTGATATGCTCTTTGATATTGTTTGACAGCTGTATGAGACATTAGGGATGACACCGTGTAGCCCTGTTCAATAATCCTTTTGTGATTTGCTGCTTCAGTCATTAGTCACTCATTTTAAGAAACTATCACAGGGGGAGAAGGTGAGCGGTTTGATCTTTTCTGACTCAGCTCCAATGTCTGATATTTACTTGTCGATCTCTGCAGTAGAAACTGCATTTAGGCTGCTGGATGTACTGAACTGTTGTATGTGTCTCCACACTATAACTTGTCATATCGTATTGAGGATGTGCTACTGCGTCTAATTGCAGTTTAATAGATTGATTGTCCTTTTAGAAGTGAATAGACCAGATGCTATTAAAGTTGAATAAGCAGAAGTAAAGCTGGTCCAGTTTCTAATTACATAAAATGAATCCAGTATTTTGTACTTGATTTGATTTACCAATTGTGTTCAGTATTAAATCCAATGACTGTCCATACAACAGAGCCAGATTGGAAAATATCATTGTGAACTTTATGTTTTAATGTTTATAACGTTTGGTCAATCATAGCAAACAGTTTGTACAGTTACAGATAATGGTATTAGTCTTTGCATCATTGAATATATACATGTAGTATAGGGTAAAATAAAATAATCTCCATCTTCATGATATAAAAGAGAAAACTTGCTCTAACAGTATAATTACATTACAACAGTTGTTTTTATAAGATTTGTACTTACTTGTTTCAGATAATGTAAGTCATAAATATAGGTTCTGCTTCTTTATGTAATAATGTCTTGTATTATTAGTGTTAGTTATTATTAGTTGTTGTCATTGTAGTAACTGGTCCACCACACTCAAACTGAGAAGAAAGTCAGCTGTAGTGGAGGCAGTTGTATCCCAGTAGTTCAATGTTCACATGTATCACAACATATGATAAACAATATACAGTATGTGCATACTTGCATTAAAATGTGTTTCTGTAGTGTCAAACATTGACTCTTACATCACTAATGAAATGTTCTATTGATGCTGTAAGCATGTGATCTGGATTGCACTTATTTCTAAGTACATACATATCATAAGAAAACAAGTCTACCCAGTCTTTGAAACAAAAGCCGCTGTTTGATCAAAGGTGACTGAATATTTGCATTCACTGTATTCTGTGCAAGCGAGAGAAGATAAACAGTGAGGCGCAGCCTATCATTTTCCAGTTATTGTGTATTTAGCTTGTGTGGCTAACGGGAGAGGCTGCTGAGCTCCTGTTTGCTGTCTTGTGAAGAGGACCAAAACACCCTGACATCAATCTGCCATCGCCCTGTCACTGCTGAGACACTGCAGCTTTAGAGATGGCCATGTCAGCTTTTCTAACTCTGCTCGCCCCAGGGACTCAGGTAGCTCAGTCTCCATTACTGCCCCCACAGCCTCGAACCTGTGAGTGGGTGCTCGCTGACGCAGACGGCTTTTGTTTTGCAGTAATCAAGAGATGATTTCCATTCTCTCAGTTGTGAACAAGATTGCTGACTGACTCATGAGTTTGAATGCTTCATGCTTAGGACTGCTGTTATTTGTTCATTAGAAAGTAATTGGTTTTTAGTCTTTTAAAAAGATTCTTGAGGGATTTTCTAACCAGTAATGATGCTCTATAAAGATATGCTTCATAACACAACATAACATCTTTTTATGTAGATTAAGTCTCATGAGCACATGAATACTCCACAACATTTATAGAACAAGTGTTAGTTGTTGTTTCTGTAGGTGTGGAGACTGATGGAAACTTTCTCTGTGAATTATATGTATGAATCAATGCATCATACATAATACTGTATGCTTTGCAGCCCTTTTTATTTTTTCTGAATTGCAGCAATTGAATCAACTCTAATAAAATTATTTTTATATCAATGACTTGTAAAGAAGCTTTAGAAAAATCTTTATCAATGCATGCAATTTTTATGTCACTATTATACTGCAATCAATTTGTATTCAGTAAATGTGTATGATACTAATACTAAATCCTTTTATTGCACATACAATTCTGTATCAGTATTTTAACGTGCTTTGTTACTAACGTCTATTGTGTAGAATGCCTACATAGTGAAATTTGAACCCACTTTGGCCTCCACAATCAAAAATGGACAAGTATTCAATGTCACTATGATCCTGTGGAGGAAATCCCACTAATACAGTGTGTGTTGACTGCATGGTTCTTTTTACTAGGCGTTGTTGGACTCTGCTAAAGGCTTAGTGGAAAATACATGACACCCTCAACCTAACACGGCCTCTCTTCTGTAAATAGCATTATGTATCATTGCAGTCTGTTACTATTCTCAGTGAGAGCTGTGTATCGTGGGGGTCTTTACTAAAACGAGACATGCTCCAGAAGTAAGATTAGAAGGCATGAACCAAGAGGGGGATTCACAGATAGGGAGAATGATAAAGAATAAGAACTAAGAGATTAATAGAGGACAGGAAGGCTGAATATAAGGGTAGTGGGAACCTTATCCTGGAATAGGCTGCAACCAGTTAGCTACAAACTCCACCCCTCTCTCTTCCCCCTCCCCTTCTGTCTCACTTCACTATCTCTCTCTCTCCTCTCACAAGCGAGCTCCCAGCCTGTCATTTGACCAGGCAGTTCACAGAGGCACAGCGCAGCACCCAAAAGAAAACACCGCAAGGAGGAAAGAAAGCCCAAGCGAAGGGGAGAAGATAGAGGAAACCAGCTCCCTAAACAGCATGATAAGCTCATGGGAATGTCTGCTCAAAAGCCAGTGGATTTGATTCTTGCTACATTTGTGGATTCCCCCCTTCGCTTGTGATTTGGGAGACTTACCTTTTTTGGGGAGTTGTGTAAAAAGTTGAAGGAAGACACATTTTTGAAAGCGTCACTGAGCAGAGTAGGAGCGAAGGGGAGCAGAGAGTGTGGTTGGCCATGCCCACCTCTGCTCATGATCCAGCTACATCATGAAAGGGGCCCATTACCATCACCATCGGCATCACCGGGGCTGCGGGTGCCAACACTTGTTTCGTAAAGTCCTGACCAAGTGTGGCTGTTGCTATGCTCGAGTCAGAGGTTAGTAGAATTTATTAACTCATTCAACCCTGCCAAGCAACTCTTTCTCTGCTGAAACGTCCACCCACCTCTTTTATCTTCTCTCCCATTCTTGTGAACTTTTGATTAAGGTGTCTGTCTCATGCTCAACTTAAGTCTCCACTTCCAATTAAAACTGCAGATGTGTTTTCCAACACTTAATGTAGACATTAAGTTGTGCTTTTCTGAACTGTATTGAGATAATTGACAGTCCTCCTTTACTTTGTTAATGTAATGTAAGTATGGCACGTGGATGGATTTGCACACAGTGTGACTCTGGAAACTTTCCTGGACCCGTAACTGTGTGAGCAGAACAAAACAGTCGTAATCCCACCTCAGAGTGTCTTTGCTCATACCCACTCTGTGCTGTTTTCTGTGATGGAGTACAGAATAGCCTTAGTCCATTAGAGCAGCCCGTAAACACTAGGAGACGTCGCCTTGGGTCAAGGCCTCTGTGGTCATGTGACATTGTTTAAGTTTTCTATCAGACTTACTGTATAACCTCCATCTCAACTTCTGCCCATGTTTTGTCGTTTCTAACATTTGGAAAAAATAGAAAACAATTAGAGTGTCGAGTTTACACTCAGGTGCCATGCTATAAATTTTTTCTACTTTTACAATCGCTCCACATCAAAGGGATAAACAGTGTGTTAGCTGACCCACTGGGGATACATAGGGGCCGATAAAGTGGGCTTTCATATTGGTCAGGGTTCAGGCTACATACCTCACATTCCTTCACCTTAATCTCTTATGTAATAGATATTCTACTTTTCCATAGATTCCTGCTCTCCTCTGCAATACAAGTCTATTGTCACTGCAAAATATAAGCAAATGATCCATTGGAAAGTGTGTGGGAAATAGAAAAGGAAGGACTCATAAGTCATATTACTTAATTGCTTGTTTCTTCAATGTTTGATATTATAGTTACAGCTTCTTGAGCATGGGGATACAGCCATATTTCCACTAGGCACCACAAAAAATAATTTCACTTGTCTTTTAAATTTAACTATTGATGTGAGCTTGTAGACGGCTTAAAAGCCCCTCACACAGACCGTAAAGTACATTTCTATGTTACTACTACTGCTCATAAACTTTGGCAAACCTGGACTTGGTGAGCTTTTAAGCATACTATTAACTTTTGCTTTGAGAGATTAGACCAGGTATATGAGCCTTTTCTGAGATGATTGTAACCTGTTAAGTACAACAACCAAGATATTGTTGTGGTGTTTACAGGACAAACATTAAAGAATGTGGGTTTTGTTCCGGGGAAAGGACCTGGCCACCTCTGGCTAACCCACGATATTAAAGAACAATAGCTCCACATGCTCTGCCAGATTTGTAACTCGACTCCTATATCACTGCAGTTAATGACTTTCCATTTGTAATGAAAACAGCAAACATGTTTACAATTTTTCTCAGTTTACATTCAGACGTGTTGAGAAGGCACAAACATACTTATGGTATATGTTTTGTATTTAGGTATTATGTAATCAATATGGTTCTCCTAAAGAAACAGATTTAGCATCAAAATGACTATTGATAAAGTTATTATCACAATGGTTTAATCAGAAAGCAAAGTCATTTGAGCTACATATATGTTCTGTTCACAATATTTTTCAGAGCAATGATATTTAATACAGATGAAGGGCAGCTAATGTGAATCGTAATGTACAGTGTTTGTTGTTGCAATACAAAAAGTGTGGTCACTAGTCACTAATATAAATCATCATGTGAGAACATGTGGAGTACAGTATATATAATATATGTCATGGCAAAGTACAATAAAATTAATAATAAATAATAATATAAATGTGTCTTTCCCATCATCTTGTCCTATGTCATCATTAAATTCTAAAACATGAATGCAACCTGTTTTTATGTGCAGCAATCCATATAATTCCAGTTATTATTGCAAGCACTGTATTTAGAAATGAATGAGCAAAGACTATTATACGAGCAATTAGTTACTGTACAATTGAAATCAATGACTATGCCACATTGAGAATGCCTAATCCTATCTGTATTGCGGTCTTTTTGAACCCCACATGGACCACTTCACATGGCCATTGTGTCCACAAGTACAATACTTCACCCACCTCGAATCTACTGCTGCTGTATGAATGAGAGTACGTTTGTGAGAGCAGTCTCTATGATATTGCATACAAGTCCATTAAATCAACTTTTCTTCTTTTACACTGTAGACTTGTCAAATGGATCAAAAACCAAACTACAAATCATGACAAAACTTGTGCCAACTAGATATTGAATTGAGAAAGTATTGTTACTAAAGGTAATCTCTATAACGATGTGACCTTTCCTGAGCAGTTTCTGAATAATCTTGAACTTTATCACAACTACTATCCACAGGGTACAGGGCTTGTCTGTGGATGCTTGCATTTTGTTCACCATTGGATAAAAACAAACTGTCAAGCTCCTAGCCAAGCTAAATAAAAATCAAAGTTCAAATTCTATTCTGTATCTCAAATATATAATTTCTGGATTATAAGACGCTACTTTTTTCATGAGCTTTGAACTATGCGGCTTATACGGCAATGCATCAAAATTATAGATTCTCATAGACTTACTATTAACAGGTGTGGCCTCTATATGCACTTAATCATTTTTCTTTCTTAAATCTAGTGGGTGCGGCTTATATTCAGGTGTATTCAGGTGAATCAGACTAGTCTAAACCTACAAATAATAAAATCTCTAAAATTAAAATGGACTTTGCAATGTTAAATATAGTTATTACATGTCACTAAAACACATTTTTAATAAAAAAAATAGCTTCAGCTTTTGAAGATAAGTTAGCAAACCCAACAGATGCTAAATCTACTGTCATTTAGGCTCAGGCTAGTGACACCAGCAGTACTCCTCTGCATTTTTGCTAAGGAAATATTAGGTGAACTTTGAAATCTGATATTCTTTTGTGCTAGGCTTGTCTTCACTAAAAACTAGAGTCAAAAGAGGCTAAAACTACAAAGTCTCAGCTTCACAAATAGTCCAGTCAATAGTTTGTTCTTAAACATTTTAGCTTGAAATTTAGACATTTTTACTCAGTTGTTTTAAGAGTCTAAAAATATTGTTTTGCATTTTTTGAGGAATCATAGTTAAAACTGAAAATCAAGTATTCCATAGTTTTGAAATATAGTTTGGAATTTTAGCATTGTGACAACACTACTTCACTGTTGGTTGTATCTTGTCTAATGAGTGTGTGTCTAATGTTCTGTGTCATTTTGTGCAATTTAATGCAAACTAGTGAAAAACTGAGCCTGTGTCCTGCAGTGGTCTTTGGCCCATTACATTTCTAGCACATCAAGGTTTTCTGCCCTGATTGTTTCTGATGGTAAATACCTGATGCAAATGTGTGAAATCAATTGCACTGCGCTTTATGACTCAGACTCCACCCTCACTCTCCTCTAGTCCTCCAGCATGGTTCTGTTTATCAGCTCTATTTGAAATATGGTTCTGTACTGAGTTTAGAGGTTTGTTTCACTTTTACATAAGGAGGGCATATTGTTATCTGTTTTCTCAGATATCGGTACTAATATGAAAATTGTTTTGGACAAATCTTTTTCTGGCAATTTCTGTTTTAATTTAACTTAATATAATTGCCCTGCTATACTTTTTGGAAATTATTAGTATGCATTAGCATTAGTATGTGCAAATATTAGTTATTGCCACACGATCAAGAAAAATATTGGGCTAAAAAATCCGTACCGGCCAGATCGCAAACTGTCTCCACCAAACAAACCAATAATAATGAAATAAATGTTACAGGAACCTTCCTTGTCATTAGGGCTCTTGATTACTTTTGAAGCTTTCCTCTTTTTGTAGTTTCACTTTACGATGCATCTGCTCTATTCACAGGTTTTAAGAGGCACTCTGCATAAGGAAATGATAGTGCACTGCATGATTCATTCCCTACTTAAGCACAATAACACTCAGAGATGACACACGGTGGAGCATTATGTCACACCACGTGTCCACAGCTTTCCCCTTCATTCACCCAGTTCTGCAGCAGCTTCAAATCATTTGCACTAAATAAATGTCCAAGGATCAGTGCACTGCTTTTGATCCTATTCACTTTGAAGAAAACACACAAATCAATGGTTTTCTTTCCCTCCCAACATTAAGACCCTTTTCTCAATGAGTACGTAATGACAGAGACGGCCAGTTCTGCAGATTCACTACAGGAAATGATAGCATATTA
>CM076414.1:14116259-14161143 GCA_038363315.1 Mugilogobius chulae
ATATAATATATATTATATATATATTGTATATATATATATACTGTATATATATAATATATAGATAGATATAGATAGATAGATAGATAGATTAGATTAGATCTCTGATCTCTGAAGTTTATTTAGACAAATTTATTTAGACATTAGATCTCTGAAGTTTATTGGTGTGGTTTGTGAAGTTCTTGGTTCTCATCTCACTGTTATCTCTGTGATGGGCCCATTGCTGTCCTAGTCTCATATTTGGAAATGTTTTAAGTCATGCCTCATTTGCCGCGGTTTCCACTCAATTTGCCATATTATCCTCGATCAGTGCAGGAAATGTATTTTGAGCTATGAACCGGTCATAGTACTGCATGATGTGTTCCAGCACTCTTTTTCGAGGTAGGGATTTTGAGTGTCGCCTAAGGGCTCTTCAATAGTTCAGTTGGTTTTGAGACGCAGGGCTTGATCCACAAGCATTTCTTGCCTAACCTTGGAAATATAATCTTGATGAGAATAGCTGAGAGCCGTATCTGCAAATAAGCGGGAAATTACCATGACAGAAGTAACTTTTTTCTTTTTATGTATCTGCGGCAGAATTTAGCTTATAAGGCATCCACCAGACATTATGGAAAAAGCTGTCAAAAATAGCCAAAATTGAAGGTATGCTGGAGAGTGCTGTTGGCTCAGGCTTGTGTTTGGGATATTTTTAAAACGTTGCACGCACCCCGGCCCACCCTCATCTTGTCCTTCTGCCCCCCTACTCAGCCCCTCTGTCTGCTCTGTATGTAGGCTAACTCTGATCTGCTGCCCATTGTTGCTCCACAGAGTACACAGACAGTAAAGACACATAGATCAAGCTTTCAGACACTGCTGTGAGAAGTCACACAAACGACGTGAGAAAGACAAACAAATGTGTCTGCTCTTGTCCTGTCACTAATGACTATTTTAGTACTTGGCTAGTCAGCAATTATTTCTTCGTAGACATTGATTAGGCACTTTTAGCTAGATTTTTAAATAAATCTGTCAAGTTCAAAATGCGTTTGGATTTTTAATAATATCAAACTATTTATTATTAGTTGATTAATCTTTTCAGCCCTTGTACCTTTGATTTTAATAATTGGTTTTCAGGATCCAGATCATCCATATCAATTCCACAATGCACAATGCAATCAAATTAATTTACTTGTGTGACTCGCTTGAAACTAAAAAGCTCATTGGTCATCAGTCATTTTGAACAAAATCTTCACTCACTCATATTAACTTTTTTTTTGTTTGTTTTGCTCACAGTTTCTGTAGAAATTTGCAATATTTTTTAGTCCCCTCTCATATTTATTTTTTTGTAAGCAACCATGTTTGTTTTCATATGATAGACATGCTTTGATTACTTGATTGACTAATTCATCTGCGAATGATACCCACTAAAACTTGGTCAGACAATTTATTTCTAATAAAATATATTGTCTTGATTTACCAGGCAAAACCAACATAGCGCTCAGAAGGGAGTTTTTACCCTTTCTTTTTTACAAAGCCTACTACTCGGAGTTCAAATACTTTTTGCGTCTTTTAATTTTTGCAACTTTCAGTGTGACATCTAGCAACATCTAGCATGCTAGCAGTGCACATCCTGCATCATTGATAAAGAACAGATAATAATCAAAGGATAGCTGTTTTCTCTAGAAATTATCAAAATTGATTTCAACTTTTACTTGAAAAATGTATTACAGATTCTTTATGCCAAATGTTAACACAATGCTGGCACAATAGATTTGTCAGCAAACTTTCAGATGCTGGTTGTAAAAGAGCTTAGTCAGCCATATCTAAGCGTGTGCTTATGATCTAAACCTAATGTTTTAACACAAAATGCAGTCCAGTTTCCAGTTGTAAGAAGAAAACCTTCTTGTTGGACCTAGGTTTCGTCTGATTGGTCGTTTTGGAATGTGAAGCAAGTGGTGCATTAAGATCATTCCTGGGGCATTCTCACTCTCCTCCCTGTTCCCTTCATTCGTCTGCTTCACTTTTGCCTCCGTCGGACCAGCCAGTCAGACGGCTATTATTAATTGTCTTCCTCTCCACTATTTTTGCCCCTCTCACTCTGCTTTACTTTTGCTCCACTAAGCGGCTGTGCCCTGACATTTTTCCACACATGGGCTCAGTTTGGCGTCTCCATTTTAGTCTTTTTTACTTTTGGTCAAGGCTTGTGTTTGTAAACGTGCAGAGCAGAAGAATGAGAAGGGAACAAATTATGAAACACAGGAGTGCATTCCATACCTTGTTTAGAAAGAATTCTCCAACAGTGCAGTGGGGGGAGAGTAGCCGCTCCGACCCCCGCTTTCAGTCCATATGGGTCTTTTTAAGTTTACTGTTTTCAGAGGGACGCCCGTGACATGACTTTATACACTATACAACAAGCTTATATCAGTCTGTTATGATTTTGTGTGTGTTGTTTTATTCAGTGGTAGAAAGAAAACTCAATAACGCTCTTGTATTGCAACCTTCAGGGGCTCTGCTGGATACTCTCTGGAGATTTCTTGATTGTGATGAGAAAGGAAATAAAAGTTGCTAAAGGTGTACACACAATTTATCAAAACAAGTGATTCATTGTATCCACTCACGTAGATGTAGCATCTTGGCTTTCAATCCTCAGTGTGTTCAGCCTATATTTTGTTTATTTTGTTGTTATATGTACAATACAGATCTTGACTTCTCCATAACTTCCTTGATTAAAATAATTCCTCAGTTGCCCATAACATCTAAGAAAGAAGCACGTGAGTCACAATATGAGACTTTGAGGTGAGAACTGATTGGCTGTACAGAGATTGGTAAACATGCTTTACTTTTGTGTCTGAAAAAGTTCTAACGCTGTACTTAAAAATTAGATGAGGTCAGAACGTTTAAATACTTAAACGTTCTGACACACCAGCATTGTTCTTTAAAAGTAATTTTAGAATGAAATAGTAAAAAAGGTATTTGAAGTTGTAGTAGTTTTGTATCCTTTTACATTTCATTCCAGTCAGATTTAGTGATAAGTCATTTTAAAGTAATTTTATCTAAATATTTTTGCTTAGTGAATGGAATTTGAACTCTGGGTCTTCGAGCAAAAAAATAATACCTGTACTTATAATTTAATTTTGGGAAAATGTACTGAAAGCGAAAAGGAGTAAAAAGAAAAAAGTATTAAGCATTGATACCTAAGAATTGTGCAGTACTATCACACATCACCTCTGCTTTGGCTAAGCTTTATCAGAGTGGCATTTTGACTTAGTCTTGCAAAGAGCAACTTTCACTACTTTGTTTTATTAATTGCCAAACAACAATATTAATATGCTTTATGTTAATTGTTTGTTTCTACATTTGAACCATTGTCTCTTCTGTCCTCACTTCTGTAAAGATGGTTTTTATGTCTGGCTGTTGGGTAATCTTGTGTGCGTATGTCCCTCAATGTCTCTCTCTTTCTGGGTTTAGTTGCTATGGCGATGTGAGCGGGTAGAGGTGGAGAGCCACAGAAAGGAATGAGAAAATGTAGCTGGAAAGCCTATCAGGCCTGATTGAGAATTACTGCAGCAGCACATTTTTCTCAACACAGCTACAGTCATGTGCTGTGTTGTGTACAAATGTGGTTTTAGTGTCAATATGTTGTTCACAATTATGCTTTTTGTACCAATTGGGCATTACAACATGTCCAATTCACCATCTGTGGTCACATTGTTGCACCCAATAAACCAATTAAGCAGAGACTAACTGTAAGGTACTGAGCATTCACTTTTCTCACAACTAAGCCTGGATAATGTAGCAATAAAAATGATCATCTTGTCACTCAGTCAAGTATGAACAATAAGAAGTAGTACGGTACATCTTTAGATCAAGCTCAAATTAGATGAATTCAGAATTGTGGTCTATTAACGTATTGCCCGGTCCATGACCCAACTTTTTTATCAGTCATTTCATACATTTTTCTGCTCTTCCTATGAAGAGTTCTGCTCTTCTCTTATGCAAGTGTGCAGAGGGCGTGAACTTGTGTAGCATGTGACTGCGCTGACCAATCAGAGTGAGAAATTAAAGCAGAACTAAGTAACATTTTTAGCTTTCAAAATCTTTGTAAGTCTCCGTGATGATGGTTATACAGTATATGTATTTTGGCTCTCTCCGCTGTCTCCGACAGAAATTACAGTAACTGCAACCTTCCTCTCCTATCGCCTTCCCAACACATTCCCTACCCTGAGAAAACCTGGCTCTTTGATTTGTTTGTTTTATTAGAAAGAAGTTACGCAAAAATGAGAAAACAAAACAAAAAAAAAAAAAAAAAAAGGTTTCAGTTCAGCTGGCTAGTTTAATTACACAAGAGAGCTGTAGGATGAGCACTAAAGCTGAAGTTGCTTAGTTCTGCTTTAAAATTAAAATGCTGTTTTTTAGTTAGACTGAAGACTTAAACCAGGAAAGGTTCTCGATCTCAAATGAAGAAAATATGCCCACAAAATCCAACCTTTTTGAAAGCTGTTGACTCTCTGTGAGCCAAGCAGTTTATATTTACATTGTATTCAAAGAGAAAAATTGTTTCCAGACCATAGTTGTTGTTTTGTTTTTTGTTTTTTTTGTTTGTTTGTTTTTTGCTGCAGTACCAGTGGATTGACCATGTTTTTTTTGTATCTGCAGCTGAATAACCACTAGATCTTGCACAGGAGAAACTTAACGTGCTAGCCATATCCAGCAGCAGTCATCTCCCAGCAGCTTTGCAGCTACTTCTCCTCCCACTCTCCTCACTGGCACTGCCACAGCTGCCATATGGAATCACAATCGCTTTTCATTGCAGCGCAGAGCCACCTCAGGACTAATAACTGCTTTGTTTAGCCCTAAACACAAGTGTGAGCCACTCATTTCCTCTCAGCATAGATCCATGCTCAGAAAATCAGTATAACAAGCATCATGGAGTGTGTTCCTGCTGCCACGTTTTTGCCACAAGAGGCCAAAGGGGACTGCAGAATGTGAATGTGATTATGAGGGCAGACAGTGAGAAGAGGCACAGGCCAAACCACACAAACCAGATACCCACTGGGACAAGGTCATTCAAGTATATTCTGCTCTTTCAGCTACGTTCCAGTAAGACTAGAGCCTCACAGTAGGTATCATTCAATTAATGACCATAAAAAGACGATGATTTCTACAGACATAAACTGTGCTCCATATATCACCTCAGCCAAAATCTTTTTTCTTCTCCTAAAAGGCTATTTTGATTGAGCATAATTGATAAGTGGAAAATGTTGTGAATTACAGAAAGTAAAAACAAAATGATGACATCACAGTAGACTCAGCCTCACTTTAGTTTGTTGTTTAGAACATAAAAGTCACTTAGATACACGTTTTTTGCTAGCATTCTCATCTCATGCAATTTTTAAACCATATGTATAATGCATTGACTTCATGAATGCTTTACTGAAAGGCAAAAGATAAATGACAGATGTAGCTGGTTTCCAGAGCATATTTACAGTAAGCAGACATGAATCTGCACAGTCAATTTAGTGGTTTCTGTGATGCTTGGTTAAGCCACACTTTGATTCTGTAATAAATTACTATGTGAATTTTGTTGTTCACCATCCATCACTTTTGGCTTACCAACTGTGGAACATTTAAGTGTATTTTTAATGACGCATCATGCCTTTATGATTTGAATAAATTATGAGTATGGTTTTGCAGAATGCGCATTACATCCATACACGGTTATTTGGTGCAAACAGCCGCTGGTCATCCAACGCTTACATTATGGGAAGGAAAGAGAGATGGTGCCAAGAACTTGGTGAGTCTAGCTCTGAATGGGTTTAGTGGAATGTCTGGAGTTTTCAAGGCTACTAACCACAAACATCGTCCTGGCCCCACAGTGCCAGCAGCAGCAGCCAGCACCAGTTATCAGATTTCCTTTGCTGAGTTTGTAAAACGGAGTTGTGTGAATATCACGATAACAAAGCAAATTAATAGTTTTACTAAAATCTTATACCACTACACTTCTAAATTAGGGTCTGCGATATTGACAAAAATGTAACTGTCTGCTGAAGACAATCAGATTTTTGAAATTAATCATAAACTGCTCAGCTGTGATATGAGTCAGCCATGAGACTAATATGGCCGAATTGACCATATTAGCTATCGGTCTTATTTCTCCAAACAACGTTACTATGTTTTGACCTGGCGCCTAAAAAAATCACAAAAAGCTCATTTTCATCACTCTAAGAACTACACAGAACACAACCACACTGCTGTCTGATGTATGTTTGTGGCTTAGACTGAGGCTTAGTTTGTAGTCAATTTAAATTATGTATTTTGGAGAAAATTATAAAAATTGGCCGAGCATATCTGCCCAAAAATATCATCTGACCTCATAGTCATCTGTTTCACATAATTTTAAGCAACTGAATATAATTTACTTACACTATATATATTTATTTATAATGGTTCCCTATTCAAGACAATAGGGAACCATTGAGCACCACAAGCTGTTTTGCTGTACTTGAATTTGGACTTTGTATATCGAGATATTTACTGAAGATATGAATTTTGCCATATTGTACATATCGAGATATTTTTATCCTGGGTAAAAAGACCTGATAAAACTGATGAAAAGCAGTTACAGCTACAGAGAAAAGTGACAAAGAGAATGAGAAGATCAATGACATTTTTTATTTGTTTTACTAATCAAAATATAAGCATGTATGCATAAATATTGTGTTTTATTTGGTTTTACTCAATAAAAACTATAAGCAAAATGTAATTATTCGACGTAAATTTTATCTTATCAACAGACTCCAAGCTTAAAAAAATAATTTCGCTTAAAAAAATGTATATTCAAAGATATCGAGATATATATCGTGCATCGAGATATGAAAACATTTATCAAAATATACATTTTTGTCCATATCGCCCAGCCCTAGATTGTAACTTTTAGCAGCTTTTTGCCATTTTAAAAGTTGTCATTAGAACAAATATGTGAATTGCTCTTCTACACTAAATCATATGCTGCGTACTGGGAACTGGGATAGTTAAAAAATACCAGCTCATATGTACTGGCAAACATTATGGCTAATTGCTAACCTTTGGGCCAAACAAAAGGTACGTAAAATAACATGTAGCCAATGTTTACATTGTTTTTGTGGCAGTTAAGCTCCTCAGATTTACTTTTTTGTGGTGATTGTTGATCTCATATGTGAAGTGGGACTCTCAACCAGGTCCCAGTTCACAAGTAGTATTTACCATTTTGAGAAGCGTTCCAGTGCATTTTGTGGGAAGTGGGAAATATTCCAGTTCCCAGTTGCCTGTAACGCACCAATAGACAACAGTGTTTGATGACATCAGAGCAACCTGGTTTTCTGTAATGAGAAATATGCTTTAGCTTGAAGCAGAGTGGCTGAATATTGAGTGCGCCCCTGTTAGTAACCGTGTCACCGCTCTGTGTCTGTGGTGGATTTCGTATGGAGCCCCTGGAACCACAGCGGCAAAGTGGAAGTGCGTGCCACAAGAACTAGGTCAGGAGAGGGACAGGAAGCCGCTGTGTGCTCCTCTGTCTGACTTGAAAGTGTTGTGTTCAAAAGTTTCAAACAGCCAGGGAAAGGAAAGAGTTGCATGATTACACACTTATAGTGAGCCTTGATGCATCAGATAGAAGACATCCGCCTAATGAGACTGTGTTTGTCATCCATTATTGTTTACATATATTTTTTTCCTTTGTTCATTAGTTTATCTGATTCCAGAATATACTGTATCAGAGTTGCCCTGTTGTTGTTTTTTTGTTATAACTATAAGAAAACTGTCTGTCTTCATAGTTAGGTTTGAACACAGAATAAAAGTAACAACTCAATAAACTGGGTTACCCCTGGTTATGCAAACTTGAAATTCTGACTCTGGTTAGAAGTAAAATATGTTTGTGTCACTGTCAACATAGCTGTACTTTGCTAAAAAAAAAAAAAATACTGTTTCAAATTGGGATTGGCAATTTGCTGAAATATGTATTACCAGATGACAATTCTGCTAATGAGTACACCATATATTGACAAAATGTGATCTTTTTTTTGCTCTTGTTGTAATTCACATGTCAAAAATAAACTACATTTAGAGCTTGACAGAGGCTGAATAGTAGAAAAAAGTGTGAAAAGGGCAGTTTTTAAGCCTGAAACATTATACAGAAAATGTGTGTATCACAATGTAAAAAAAACAACAAAAAAAACAGCAATATTTTTGTTCTCATGACGCCCAGATCTAGTTCAAAAGCCATGCAGTCAAAACTGCTTCTAGACACACATAAGGCTTAAAAATCTCAGGTGGTAAAATATTTGCTGTATGTTTCCATACAGGTTCACTAAAGGACAGTAAGTGGATTTCCAGTTGAAAGCAGCAGCTACTAAGTGCTTTGTTGACTCTCAGGTCTTGGAGTTGCTGAGTGCAGTTAAGGCCATGTTGATAGGAAGCGTGTTCATTTCCTCTGAGTAGCTGAAATGTAATATACAGTAGAAGAAGGGTTTGTGGGCTGGAGCGAAGGGTGTGGAAGGAGACAATAAAAGTGTTTTTAGCTGTAAGTAGTTCCCGATGACGTAGAGAATGGATGCTGTTGTTCTTTGAGCCCTGAGGTGATAACGGTTAGGTGGTGACAGCTAGAAGAGCTGGGACGATATGATCAGCAGGACTCTGAATCTGATGAGCTGCTCAGGCCATATGTTCCCCTGTGGAGCAGTGTCTGCTCACTCTGACAGGAAAGACAGCAAAGCAGGTCCAAACCACTTACGTAAATACCCCCACCATCAGTTGTTGTGTATTGTAGTGTAGTATATGTTCAAGTTTCTCAATTGGATTTTCTAAATTGTTGATTACCGTAAATGCCATTGTGTTATAATAAAAGTTAAATTTAAGGTACACGCCGTAGGAAAATTTGTCCTCTGAAGTTGACTCAGGAGCAGAGAGCTCTACAGTGCAGTTCTTGGGGACCGGAACTTCTTGTGAGGCTTGATTCATAGCTTGAGGAGACTGTAAGTCAAGAAGGCTAGCCAGCCCTGCAGTACTTTTCAACCTGGCTGAGGGATTAAACATGTATGCAGTAGTCCTAAGCAAACCACTCTTTAAACCACTAATGTTAATGTATCCTTCTTCTTTCCTGGCCTACATTATGACATTACCTGAACATATTTTCTAATAAAATCATACATTTAGATTGGTCTACTTGTGTGGTCTACCATTCGTGTTTGAGGGTCACAACACATTGAGAACCACTAGATACAGACATGTGAATAAGAAAGTGATAATATGTTTGGCAATCTTAATGCATGAGGCACATAACAATGCTACATGCTACTAAGCTCCTGTAAAACAATAATTTTTTAGACTATGTTTATGCAACAACAGTGCACTCTGCATTCTTTAGAGTTATGCAATACCTTCTGTCTATCTTCCTGAATGTTTATAAGTCTGAATTTACTCAGCAGTTTACTTAGATTTCACCAGGTTCTTTATTGTAACCTCATTTTTTCATCTCTCAATTGTGAAAGTGGCTAGCTTATTTTTTTCTCAGACTGTTTGGGGCAGCTGTTGTGCACAGCCTGGACTTGCACCACTGCAGAAGTTAAGCCCACCTTTATTGATCTGATAATCTGTGAAAGCTGCTGAGCTCAGAGATCGAGCTAAAAGCAAAGACTGTAATGGAGCAAACTTGTTCACAGCCCTCACTCTCGCTGCAGCACCACCTCCTCCTGGGACTCACCAACTTAGGTCTTGCTCAAACCAACCAGCATAGTGACACAAAAGAGCCAAAATACAATTCTAGATCAAGTCATCATTTTCATCCTAATTCTACTGCCATTTTGACACATGTTGCCATAACTAAGATGGCATATTTTATGATTAGCATTTCATTGCCAGTGATTAAAACATAATTTAGCTTTGGTTCTTGATTTGATGAAGAAATAATGTTTGTTTCAAGTGATATTTAGAATTTAATATTTATCAAAATCATTAATATAACCTTGATGGATTCAGTAATGAAATTTCTGATGAAAAAATTATAACTAGGGATTTAGTTTCCGTACACTCTGTATTTTTTCTGTATACTAAAAAAACATCCTATTAGGCCTGCCTGGTTTATTTTTCCTTTGCAATGGCATTATAAAAAAACAAGTGCTTGATCAGCAGCAGACCAGAGGTAGCTTTGTTACTGTAAAAATGCTGCTCTAATAAAAGCAAGCATATCCTTTGATTACATTACAGAAACCCTGTCTGTGTTTATTACATTCATTTATCAGTGTGACATGTGATTAAGTCAGGTAATATCGACTCCATATTGCAACATTCATGTCATTAATCTTTCAAAGTGATGTCTAGAAACTGGCAGAATTTTCAGAATGATCAGGACAGGAGCTTTACAGCATTTATTAGATTCATGGAAGACTTGCAAAGTTGTATTTGTTGATGTGTTCCATCCCTGTTTAAAACAACTATCCTCAAATATAAAATATATTCCAAAGATAATCATATGACATCAAATCAATTTATTTTTGTATAGCCCAAAATCACAACAACAGTCGTCTCTGAGGACTTCCCAAGATTATTAATTTAGCAAACATGAATAGTAGGAAATAAAAATAAAACAATACACATTCAATGAAACAATAAACATTCAGAAGTAGTAATTGATCAAGCATGTCAAAGAAGATTATTAGTAGAGCAAATGACATGCCATGACAAAAATGTGACCTTTCCACAACAGATTTATAATGATGAGTTTTATCAGATCAAAGAGTAAATAAAGAAAATGCAATTAGTTTCTTTCTTGTCTAAAAAGTTTATTGTTTACAACCTTGTCTTAAAAGACATTGCTATTTGCTATGACCGTCGTATCAAAATTGATACAACATGTGTATTATATCAACCCTTATACATTTTGATTAACTGAAATTGTTTTTTTGGGTTTAGCACTCAACTTTTGAGGACGCGCAATCTTCACTACCTGACATGTGTATTATATCCCTTAGTATTTTGAAATAAAGTGTGAATTAATTATTATAATTTTTTTTTTTTTTTTGTGACAACACAACTAACACGCAGCAAAAACAATACATTACATTACATGATATTTAGTTTATCCGATACAACAGGTTATGTCTGTTTATATTTATAGACTGCATTTCTTACCTATGCGTTAATAAAATAAATGTAAAAAAAGATGTATTAATATATATTTATTACTTTTTTTAAAATCATATATTAATATGGCTGATTGATAAAACTTAATTTATGTGAACTGAACTTCTTCAGTGATGATTGTGCATTGTTGTTTTATTGCATGGATTCTAAAAGTTTGCTTACAGAGCCAAACATGTTTATCTACATTATGTAACTGTTATGGGAACCTATTTTTCCAGGGTCAAATGAAGCAGGCCTTATGTTTTACTGTCAGTGGAAAAGGTGCAGAGTTGCCATGGTGACACATGCAGATGCAACGACCCTTTTTATAAATTTATTAATTCACTAAATTATAGAGTGTGTGCCGTGCATACTTTGAGTCTGTACATTTGAGCCTCTGAGGACTATCTCTACTTTCTTCACATTACACAGCCGCATATTGTCATTTCTCTTTCCACTTTCACTTGTTTGTTCTGTGGTTAAACCAGTCTGATGTCTGGAGCTGATTAGGAGCAGTGTGACTTTCTGTTGTGATCTTTGAACCCTGACCTTATTGAACCTGAGCAGTGGGAGTTCTGCAGATCGACTCTACAGTTTGGAGTCGGACACTGTCAGTTAAGAGCGATTGTATCACATGAACTTTTACTACATAGTATTTTCAGTTCTTAGTCTTATCAAGGTACCATGTTATCAAGCTTTTTCTAATATTGTATAGCTAGATGTTTTACTTTTAAGATGGATCAAACTACCTAAAATTAAAAATTAAAAATAAAGCTTGGCTGTCTGTAAAAATGTTTGTCTAAAATTTAATGGAGTAGTTTTCTTTCTTGAATACTAATTGAGCAACAAATTGTATCTTATTTTGCTTATTTTGGGCATATGCAGATGGTACTTTTGATTCAGGGTTGTGTCTCATTCAATATGTTTACAAGATATAAATGTACTGTAAATGCAGCATATAGTATGCAATAGATAATAAGCAGTATAGAAAAGGATTTGATCTGAATTAATTTACGTAGGTTATTCTGTTTTTCCAAGCATACATATTTTGCCAAGTGATTTTGCTCCACAGTGACGTTCCTCATTAAAGTTGAATCTAGTCTCCAAAGCAAGTAGTGAAAAAAAAATAAATAAAATTACCCTAATTAGTGTAGTAGCTGATTTCTACACCGCAAACACAGTTTAGGTTCCTCTCATAAAACCTTTGATCCATGGTTAATATACATGTATTCATATTGATTGCAATTATAATCAATAAACATTTGGCTTCAATTCAGACAGGACGACTCAGTGGTCTTATTTTTTCACAATGAGCTAATTCATAATATACTTTTTAATGAAAAACTCTAAGTTTACATATGTATAGCCAAAAAAGTTAGTTACCCCAACTTTAGGATACTTTTTTTCAATCATATGTATATATATTTTATCACTCTAATACCCACAGACAGCATTTTAAACTCCTAATTTCGACATAATAATTGCTAAATTTATTGCTTTTGGTGTGAAAATTGCTCCTCTATTCCCAAAATTTCAATCACAATCCTGGTCATTTTGTAGGTTTAAGGAGAGTGTTACTGATGTTTGCTGCTAGAGATAAATTAGCCTTCCATCTTTAGAGCTGTGACGACCAGGCAGAAGAGGTCTAAAGGACCTGAGAAAAACAAACATCATCCTTTCCCTCTACACAGGATCACGCTGGACATCCGGTTTGAGCACCCCCACACACTTCCCCTGTGCCCCAGCCTCCTGTGTGTGACCGCGCCGGAGTATGTCACTTCAAACGACTGCCGTGACCCCAACTATCTGGCTTGTATCACAGGGTGGGATTGTACTGTGTTTGATGCCTATTTTCAATGCAAAACCTCCCGACAATTCATACACAAGGCTATTTATATAATTTCTCTTGTTGGTGTTTCCTGCAGTGTTGACATGACATGTGCCTTCATTTCCTCCCACAGACCTTCACTTTGACTCTTCTTTTTAATTACTTTTAAGTTTTGCCTTAAACTAAAAGACAGTTTGCGGTGATTTTACATGAACAACAATTCATCTGCAGATCCACTCTCAGTTTTTCCCAAACTGTGGTACATGTACAATTGGTGCTAAGCGAGCTCCTTCAGGTGGTACGTGGAATCCGTCGTTGTGTTTGTCCAATTTAAACTATTAAATAATGAGTAACCTAGCTCTGTTTTACAAAAGTTTTATCAAGTATTAGGTATTTTAAAATTGTTTGGATTATCTCTGCAAACTGACTGTGAACTTGGAAGATTTAGGGAAATTGAAAACAGCGGCTCCTTTCCTGCATCTTGCTCAGAAGATTGTGGCATTGTGGACTGAATACTGTCTTCTACCAGCTAGACAAAGGTCTTGTGATACCTCGAATGAAAACCAAAAGAAGCCTAGCATCTTTTGTCCCACGCTGTATTCAGCTGCTCAATAAACTGCAATCTTTGTACTCGGTTCTCCCTTACCTTATATAATGTTTTATGTTCTCTTGTTGCCTTTGAAGCAGTACACATTTCATTCTCATACATTTAGAGTCTCCTTTATTCATAATTACTTCATCAGATCTACCGTAGCATAAATCGGATCTACTGTAGCAAAATTGTATCATAGGCCCAGTTTAGACCGGAAGAAGTCCTAGTGTGACCAGATTTATATCTGCTTGTATTCACAAAGCCTATTATTTCTATGCTATTCTGCTTGTATTGCTCACGACTTCCTTTGTAGTGCTGTCAAGCGATTAAAAAATTTAAGAGATTAATTAATTATTATCTGTAATTAAATAATCTAATAATCTATTTTTATTCTCACCTAAAAAATGATGAAAAAAACACTCAACTTAAGTGTTTTTGTTTAGTTTTATCCAATTTAATAAATTACATGATTGTTGCAGTGGGAAATATTAATATATTGCAAAAATTAAGACTTTAGGAAGTATTTTGTTGCTAAGTTGTCAAGTCGAACAACCCTTATGTCCACTTCGCAACTCCATATAGAAACAATAAGGTTAACATTTTCAAAATAGATTAATGCGATTAAAAAAAATGTACTGTAATTAATTCATCTCAATTAATTCACTAATTTGACACCCCTATTCCTTTGATGTCACATGGTGAATTGATAGATTTTCTAAACTGACATATCTATCTGTTCAACCTTTTTGTATTACTTGTATTGTTATTCTAATGATCTTCTCTGTTTTCCTCTGCAGACTCTTACTCAGCAGCCGGCAGTGAAGGCAGCATCTCCACCTCTGTAGCATCGCTCCCCCCTCAGGCTTCTAGCAGCTCAGCTCCTAGCTCCCCGAGCTCCAGGCGCTCAGTGAGCACCCTCAAGAAATGGCTCACAAATCCAGTTCGCAAACTCAGTGCCGGTGCCACAGCTAAAGGTGAACGTCAGGTCCGAAAGCTGGAGGGAAAGCCCCCACCTGTGCCCCCCACCCTGTTCAGGATATGGGCAGTCCTCCGCGAATGGATGAGAGCTTCACCATCCTCCCCATGGCGCACTCATTAGTAAGAAAGATTATTCTGTTACAAATGTAATAAAAACGTCAACATCTTCTACAGTTCTCGAGATCAGTTAATTACATCTCATATTTATGTTATTGAGGTTCAGCACACTGTGAGTTTATTCAAGAATTTTAAATACTACTAGTTCTTTTAATAAATAAATTGCACTATTAATTACACCTACTATCTCATTTTCCCATCTGCCATTGTGCTGTTTTTTTCTCCTCTCTTGCTCTGCTAAAATCAACATAAACTATCTAAATGTTACAGAAACTTTGTGAGCATGATGCCCTTCCCCAGTTAACAGTGAAAGTGCGGTGTTGTTACACTGTACTGTTGTGAGGAGTATTTGTGATGGCAGGTGGCACAGATGTTATATAACAGGTCCTGTGTTGGCTCAGGCCTGAGGAGCTCATTGCCATCTGACGCACATGCTCTTCTGTCCTGGAGCTGATTCTGGACACTATGCATTACTTATGTAATACATACAGTACACATAGATAGCATTAAAGATAGCCTCATAGATAGCATGATGTGTGCTTGTTTGTTGAAGGAGTGGAAGGACAGCCTGGCCAGCCCTGAAGACCTGTCACCGGCCACACTCCAATCACCCAGCTACATCACTGACTCCCTGATAGGCTGCAAGTCCCTTCTAAACAACCAGGTAAGTAATGCTATACAGGAATATTTAAAAATAGAGATGCACTGATTCTGTAACCAGATATCAGTGCTAATACATGATATTTCGTAGAGTCTGTCTCATGTGATTGATAAAACCATTATCCTGATTAGGCTTTTGTTTGGTGTAGTAATATTATTTACTCACTGAGGCTGACCCAAAACATCACTTTTGATTTTGTTTTCAGATCATATTCAGTCATGACCTGCAGGAAAAATAACACATCTATGTATGTATCAATATGTTTGCAATCAGTTAACTATTTGGGAAGATAAAAAGCTATTTTAATACCTAAACTTTTCTCAGTATATGAGAAAAAAAAAAAGAAACACTTTGCAAGAGTAAAAATAAAAAAAATAAATAAATCTGCTGTCTGTTGTGGTGAAATGTGTCCGCCGTTTTGAGCAGGAAATGAATGATACCATTTCTGTTGCTATCCTGTTTTAAATCAAATTTCAGTTTACAATACATTAAATGTATGATGATGATCTTTAATGTGCACATCCCACATTAGAACAGGTGCATAAGACTTCATTCATAAACTTTACCACCGCAGTCTCGTTTTGCTCACTCACCTAATGCATTCTGAGCCTCTAAATTATTCACTATGATGTGTTTTGAAGAACTTTTATGTAGAAGTGAACACAATATGAGCAGTGTCTGTATGCTGACAGCATTAGCCAATGGCTAATAATATAAACAAACATGTTTTCTTGATTTTAGAGGACAAATGCTCTTTTATTAGATTCAGATAGGACAGTCGGAATATTTATTTGAATAGATAATTTGACAATATATCTACAGTATGCTGGAGAGAAACTGATTAAAAAGAAAAGAAAAAAATTGTATAATATTTTTAATACTAAATCTACCTTTTTATTTGATGTTTCTTACAACGCCTATCATGAAATCTAGCTACATTATAAAACAATCCCATTCGTCAACTGTCTGATTTATGAACTGCTGCTGTTGAATTATGCTAAGTGTGATCTACTATAAAAAATAAACACAACATTTGTAAAAAAAAAACACAGCTCACATAAGAAGAAATCATGTCTTTTGACACAAAGCACATGTATTTCAGCTGCAAAATGTAGATGAATAAAAGACTGGCTCAGAGTGGATCGATGAGCCAGAGTCCCAGAGGCTGGAGCATGACAGCAGCTTGTGTGATGCATGTGCCACATTCAGGCACACACAAAAGCACATGCCTGCAGTCAAACAGGAAAATGTTCAAAAATGACACTACTGGTGACACATTATCTCGTTTTTCTTTCAGTTTTGCACCAAACCCTTGAGGAATGGCATAGGAATGGTTAATTTTACTACAAAAACAACTTCCAAACAGACATTTTTTAATTATATTTGTACATATGCTTTTTGTTAAAGCCAATATGACTTAAAACTGAAAGGAATATGAAACTGGAGTGGACCACTCAAGCACAACCAATCAAAGCAATGCACTAAGAGTGTTTATTGTTCAATTCAGGCAATACACAACACAGTCAAAGTTCCCAAAGTACTACAATTTTTGCGGAAAAGACAAGTTTATTAATTGATAACTAATAAAGATAGGGACTCAGGGTTTGCACTGGTGCATGAGATGCCTGGATTTTATGCTGATATTATGTTAAAATGCTACCTTAAATATTTTCTATGTTGTTTTTAGCATCTATAAAACTGCAGAAATTCTCTGTGATCATATTAGTTGATCATCTGTTTTGATGGGCAAACATTGTGCGTCCCTGACAGACACCTGGGCTTGGGACATGAGGATGGTGACTAGACAAATATATAGCATATTTGTGTTTGTAGTAGAAAAATAAGTGCTGGATAATAAAACATAAAAGGTGCTTAACTTTTATTGTTGAAAAGTTGTTCAAATTTTGTGTCTTGAATCAGAGCTCTTTCAAGTCTGATTTAAGTCTCAACAAAGCATCAGGAGCTGTTAATGTTGGTTACGTCATGTGGATGAGGTCGGAGCTGTAGTGTTTTTACTGTCAATCGCATATTGTTAAAAGAGTTGGACAGGTTTAATAATGTAGGTGGGTTAGCCCTCAGCTTTAGCTTCTAGTTTCTCAGCCCACCTTAGGGATCATGTGTTGCCTTTTTCAAGTTCAGTGTCTGTAATCTGATCTCGGAGCTATTGCTTAGCCACCTTTGTGATTTGGCTTTGTGATTGTATGTCAAAGGATACTGTGGTACAGCACTCGTCAAAATATTTACAAGACTTCTATACAAATATATCTCAGCTATGAAAACAGGAAATCATTGGCAGAAATAGTGGCAAGAGATTTTTTGTAAAGATGACAAGACTTCACAACAATAGACGAGATTAGATTTATGACTGTGATGTAACTAGTCCTGTGTTTCAGATTATGAAAGTGTTGATGGAACTATAAAAGGGGGTCCTTCTATAGATGTTTATCTTGCGTACTGTTATAGTTGGTTTTGTTATTGTAAACCATTTGAACTGTTTGGCTCTGATGTCATACAATTGGCTGTTCATGCTCCAGAGTCAAAAATAAACTCAAAGTATTTAGATGTGGGAGCAAGCTGGAGTCACATTAGGGCTGGGCATTTAATTAAAAAATTGAGATTGAGATCATATCAAATCGTCAATTATTTGGCTGGTGGTTTAGAATCGAAAGATCGACAACAAATTATTTGCCAGTAAAAACATCTGGTTTGGAGTGAAGTCAAACATTGAGACATATTTAAGGTACATTTAATGGAGCATAGTCTTTTTAATTTTTTAATGTTTTTGAAAAAGTTAAACAAAATCAATGGAAAATTGAGATCAGTCAATATGAAGAAAAAATGTGATTATATTTTTCCTAGGTAGCCCTAAGTCACATTAATAAAAGTTTTGCTATAACTATAGTTTTAAATTACTTTTATTATGAATCCAAAAGACTTATATTATAGTTTGGTTCAGTCTTTCATTACCACAAAGACTTCAGTTAGTCGAAAAAAAAAAAAAGACGCGAGACTTCTGACTGGTACAAGAAGGCATGAGCATATTATCTTGGTTCAGCCCTCCTTTCATTAGCTCCCCATACAGTTTTGTATTGATTTTAAAATCTTACTTTGAACTTTCATTTGCTTACATGAACTGGCATAGAAAGAGGTCCATATACTTTCGGTGCAAAACTGCAGACCTCTCACCTCTTCAGTCTTTAGTTTTTAATGTAACAAAGTTGCACATTTTTAATATTTATTGTTGTAAAGTGGCTATGTGACTATTTTGAACCATACATGCTTTTTTGAATAATCAAAAAAACAGACAAATAATCGGGGATAGGTGGTAGGTGAGGATAGAGCTTTTTTGAGCACAAATCATGAGCTGTAAAACAATACAAGATTACTCAAACATGCATGAATTATTCTAATGATGGGAAAAGGCAGTTTTAACAAGGTTAAAAACTTACAAAAATAGATTTTACACAACAGGACTCATTTAATATTCTACAGTTTTGTATTTCTAATTAACAGGAGTGGGACATAATTTAACATACTTTTTTGTCTTATTCTAATTAATAAATAATAAATAAAATTAGAAAACAATCATAACTACAGTGAAGTAACATTAAAAGATCAATTATAGTTCTTGTAAAAATGCATTCCCCTCTAATGTTGTGTTTTTTGCAGAAATAATGTTCTCAATGCTCAAATAGAAGATAATATTTTGTATTACATATAACAATAACCTTGTACTCTTGTTTGTTTGTTTATTTTTTGGAGCATCAAATAAAGCTGCAAGACTCATTTTACAAAAAACACCAATAGTCCAGACCCTTGAGAAGCCATTTACAATTTAAATTATCTATATTATTTTAAATTGTGATATACTATGGCAGTTAATTATCAAGGAGCAATATTTAAAAAAAATCTCTTCATGTTTATTTTCTCAAATATTGCTGACTCTAAAACACTGTGCTTTAGGTATGTTTACAAAGCTTAAGCAACATGTTAGTTTTTAGCTACAGTAATGTCTGATTTCGCATGGGCTTGTGCTGAAAGAAAACAAAACTCCCAACAGTAGTGGGGGGAAGACGAGGGATTCTTTTTCCTGTGGGGTTTGCCACGGCACATCTGGAAGTGATCACGAAGCCAGCGAGACCTGTCAGCCAGACCTGAGCGCTCTGAGCAGGACAGGACGCGCTGGGGGAGAAGGGGGTCTTCTGGAGCCTCTGTGTCTTCCTCTTCACAGTCCGACCTTGTTTTGTTTTTCTTTCTGACTTGTAATCATACAGACGGAAAACTTGTAGATTCAACGAACAGCAGGTGATCTAGTTTATGGTTAAAAAGCTCATAGCCATTTTTCCACATGCCAACAAGTCCTTCTATTCATTGTCTATTTATTTCTACAGATAACCATTTGCCAGTGGGATTTGGGGTATTTCTGCTTCACTTTTGTGTATGTCTTTAAGCTGTGGAGGTCTGCTTGACTTGGACAACAGGACACATGGATTTAGCTGAAGACAGATGGCTGCTCCCACAAGTTAACACAGCAAAGGCAAAGTAAATATCAATGGAGAACAACAGGGCTATATATAGACTCAACTCAGACAAACTGCTTAGCTAAGACTGAGTAATAGAGGTGCTGTAAGTGTGCGTATTGTCATCGTAAAATAGGTTAGACAAACATGAAGCGTCGTCTGCAGCTGTGAGCGCAGTGTCCATTGAGTTAGGCCATTTGAGGCCAGGACTTTTTGTATACAATAACTCTAACTTTAAACCGGGACCACCGCAGGAAATCATATCAATTCCAGGAAAGAAATTGAAAAAGAGGTCATGAATATACCATAGGAAGTTGATCGATCAGATCAGCTTTTCTGTGTGCATACAACTGCTACACACAATTCAGTCTGTCTGTTTGCTGTACAGATACATCACTTGATATTCAACACAATTCAAACTAAATAATGAGCATGGATTGGAAATGTTTCATTTGTATGTCTTTATATATTTATTTATTTACACATAGGAAGTCCTAATTAAAAGGCATTTTTGCTTGTTTCTATGAAGATGATACTTAGTTGACTAAATTTATTCAAATATATTCATAAAAACAACGACATAAACTATTGTTTCCAGGAGAATCGACAGGGGAGCAAGGTCATCTTAGGGTCCCTGCATTGAAGCATTTTCATAATAATTTATGTTTTGGGGGTCCATATCGGCTTCTTGCCTCAGATCCCCAAATTTTTCGTTGAATGGTTTGCGTTAGCTTTTATCTTTGTCAATTCAATATGTGGTTTTCTTACACTAAAAGTACAGTTTTTATTGGCTAGTTGATTCATTTACATATGTTTTTATTGCATTACTGTCTCATTTTCCCTTCTACTACTTCAACCAATGAAATGAGCCGGCAGTACAACATCAGTTACTTGTCTGACCTATGGAGAGGCAAACCTACAAGGAAAAGGGGCAAGGAAAAATGTATGTGGTCCAGTGTTTTAATTTTAGCACTGAAGACAGCTGAAAATTTTAATGTTTAATATGATGTTGTATGTTTGAACATACAAGACAAAGAAACATTTCTGTGAAGGCAAAAAGAGAGAAATCCCAACCAGAAAGAATCAGAAAAATTGGATTTGATTGTGACAAAATACTCCAGTAACCACTCATGTGCCTAAAATGATAATTCATGTAAACTTAATTAGCATTTTGAAAAACAGTCTGTTAGTTAACTGTCAAACCAATCTCTATCTTTGTCTATTTTCACATCTTAGAATTGAAAGAAGCATTCATTGAAAAAGCTCTTTAATTGCCTGAGCCTTCAGCCATTCTTTGTGTCCTTGGTCCCCGGAGCCTGTTGCTCTCCTCTGTCCATCTGAAGTGTACCTCATGCGTCATTACCAACACTGACGATCTCCTTATCATTCGCTATGTGCTCCGTGTCGCCCGGCTCCCCCTGGTCACCGTGGCAACCTGCATCATTATCACCTCTATCAGCTTTTCCCATCACTTTCCTCTTGTGTGCGTCACATTCACGTTTTAGAATCTGGTGATATGAAAAAATTTAAAGTTGGGGCAGAGAACACTGTACATGTAGGTATAAAAATTAAAGGGGGCCTGTTGTGTTTTTTCCAACTCTTTAGTAATAAACTAAAGAGTTGGTCTACTATGTGTAGACCAGCCATTTACATTTTGTTCACTGTAAAACCCCAAATTCATCTAAAATGGCTTAAAATAGAAACAGCTCCAGTGACTTCCTGTTTAAAACTGCAGAAGTATTAAGCCCGCTCTTCACTTAATAACTTTACAAGCAACATTTTAAATGACAAATTTTTATATTTGGAAAGTGACTAAGGGGCAGTTTTGAACCATACATGCTTTGCTTTGAGCGTTAATTTTTGAATTATAACAAGTAAATACAGACAAGTGGGCGGAATGAAGAACAGGAAGTGTTTGAACTCTCGACCAAGAGCTGTAGAACAAGATTACTCAAACATACACAAATCAATTCAAATACAGCTTTGAGTAAACTAATGATGAGAGAATGTAGTTATAACAATGTTCAAATCGTTGAATAATTGATTAATTGATTTACATAATAGGCCCCCTAGAAACAAAAAAAGATTTAATAAAATTAAATAATCATAGTCGTAGTCACATAACTGAAAAGCCTTGTCTCTGTTAAAAACAATCTAATCCTGTCAGATTGTCACTGAGTCTGATCATAATTTGATTTTATATCATCCTATCACCCACTCCTTACATCATATGAACGCAATCAAGCCACAATATACTGTGAGGTTATCTCAACACTTTTGATTTGAATTTATTTTTAGAATTTATTTAAAGTTGATTAAGAAGTTATTCATGAAGTAACTTAGGAACCATACATGTTGTTTTTTTTGAGAGTTGACTATGCATATTTCCCAATGGCATTCAATTCTTTCATCTGACTACAATCTTTAATCTTAAATAATGCCACAGTTTTTTGAAAAGTTAGGATAAATAAATCATTTGTTTATTCTGATTAGATCTGAAATTATCTGTCATGAGGATGGGCCCATTATTTAATTTTTTAACTATAAACTAGGTTACAACTTTTCAGCTTGTCAGTTAAACAGTACATTTTGCCGTTGAGAACTGGCATGTCCTGTAGACTTTCAGGAAGCTTTTGATGTCACTCAAACATATTCTTTCCACTGCCCTACCTGTGTATTTTTGATGGTGCTCTCAGTGTCGCCTCTCACTTTCTGACACAATGGATTTCTCTCTCTCCTCATTTCCAGGATACTCTGTCCACGGTGGTTGGGCCTGAAGACAGCGCTTCGGTCATAATGGATGACACCTCCAGCCAGTCTTCAGCTCCAGCCGACACCGAGGAAGAAAGAAAAAGTGCCTTAGAGAAGAGCATGTAAGCTAATATCTGTGGTTTTACAAATGCATTCATTTTGAGAATATTTAGCAGATATACTTCTCATTATTGTTGTGTTATTTAAAAATGATAATAATTAAACGTGTGTAATTGGGAATTTTATGCTGCCAATAGTTTACTCTATTTCAGTTAAAAGTCCACCATAAAACAAAGCCTGTACTAGTTCCTGTATTGGTTCTCAAACTGTAGTGAGCTCCATCTAGTACACAGATTCTTCTGCAGTTCAAATGCAAATTTCTGCTAATAGTATTTTTTTACCACACTTTTTATCCTCTGTGTGATAGGTATCAGTTAATGCCTTTTGACACAGAATGACTTTAGCAGCAAAGAAGCTGCACAAAGGTTTATTTGGGCTGAATGCAGTTAGTTTGTTAAATAAGCACCGTTAACCTGTTTATGTATATACAGTAGACTTTTTTACATTATCTATTAATTGATTTTATGCTTGACAAATGTATTGTTTGTCATGTGATAGTGAACCAACTGTGGTGGACAATAAAATGAAAGTTAAAGTGAGCTCTTGTTTACATCCAGAACAGCAAAAGTTGAATCAGGTAATCAGGTACTAATCAGGTATTGAAATGAATATCATCTAATTTAGCATTTAGTGTTGATCCATATGTAGACTCTCTAAGATGGTATTAACTGAGAAAAGACGCTTCATAACTCAAATGGTACTGCACAACATTAACATGGGACATATTGTTTTTGTTGGAAAAACTATTTTGTTTATAAATACTCTTTACAAAACATCACTTCAGCTTTGTTTTGATCAAAATTTGTAAAAAAGAAAAAAAATATTTGCTTAGATTCTGGTAGTGCTGCAGCTGATTAATTGCAACTAATCAGTTATCGAAATAATTGTCTACTAATTTGCTTATCAAGTGCTTGTTAGCTGGTGTGTATGTTCCAAAACATGCCATAAACTGAGAAAAGGCGATTTACATTAGTTCAATGATCAGCATTTGCACTGCACTGATTTCTACCAAAAAAAAAAGAAAAAAAAAACATGCTTTTTGTTTGTTTCCTTAACTGACGTTACTTCAGCTTTGTCTGGGTCAAAGTTTGTCTAAAGAAAAAAAAGTAAAGAAAATAAATCTTCTTATCATGTGACTTCTCCATTCTAAGCAACTAATCAATTAGCGAAAAGAACAGTCGATACACTAATCAATTTCAGTTTCATTTGTTGCAGCCCTAGTGCAGACCTGTTTCTGGTTCTTCTCTGAAGACCAACTACTTTCTTTTGTGTGAAATGTTTAAGAGAAAAACGCCCTATTTTATTAAGGTTATTCTTCCGCAGTGATTGTTGTAATAGACTTAGGCTTTCTAAGAACAACATTAGGAAACTGAGACTCATAAAATGTGAGACTTGAACTTTACATAATGAAGTTGGATGGCTGCAACACCTCGTAACTACAACCATTTTTCCTGTCTTTTTAGGTACGTGCTAAAGGAGCTCATTGAGACAGAGAAGCACTATGTAGCAGACCTCAGCTTCATTGTGGAGGTAAGTTCTGTATAAAGTTTCTTTCAGTCACCTTATTACAGCAAATCTCTCCAATTTTCTCTAATCCACTGAGTGCTCTTTAATCAGAGGGATATTTTATTCTGTGAAGCCTGCCCTCTAGAAGTTAATATGCATAATCGTAATCCAGTTGTAAAGACAAGCTTGGCAAGCTGTTTTTCATTCTTTTGTAGGGATACATGGCCACTATGAACGCCAAAGGTGTACCAGAGGACATGAAGGGAAAGGACAAGATTGTATTTGGAAACATTCACCAAATATTTGACTGGCATAAAGAGTAAGCTTCATTAACGGTTTCTGTCTCACTTGTGTTCTCAGTTAATACTGCTGTGAGTTGTGTGCATGGAAAAAAAAAAAAAAGATTTTTTTGTGTCTTTTCTTGCAGCTACTTCCTGGGAGAGCTGGAGAAGTGTGTAGCAGAGCCAGAGAGATTGGCCCAGCTTTTCATCAAACATGTAAGGAGGACTTTTGCATAGACACAGTTGTTGGTCCAAGTGTTTGTCCTATTTTATCTATCTTTTCCACTCAGATAATCTAGATTTAGTTCAAACGTGGACTTAAACAGAAGTCTGAACTAATTAATCAAGTAGGACAATTTTATGTGGCAGTTTGATTAAAGATAGTATTTTGGTAGTTTGGTTTCCGACATGGAGAAACCAGGGCTTCAACTTACTAATTCACTAATTATTTTGCTAATTGGTAAGTCCAGCAAGTTTTTTTTTTCATTACTGTTGCTTTATTTTAGAATATTTGATGGTAAAGTGAGGTCATCCTAATCATGGCGTTCATGTCTTTCCTAGTAATTTTTGCTCTGTCTAAATCATAAACAATTTCTCTGAGCATGTGGCGTGCTTTAAAGTCTCTGTTTTCAATTATTGACAATAATCTATTATTTTATGAATCAAATTGTTGCAATTACTTGTGTAATTAGGTCTAATGGAGCATTTTCACAAAGGCCTGGTCTCTGGAACCAGGTACTTTTTTAGTACCTGCTTTGCCCTGGTTCAACCAGGCTAAACAAGGACTAAACTATTTCTGATTGGTCAGAGGCTGGTGGAATTTATTGTTAACACAGATTTCCCATGGATATTGGTTTGGTGTGGGCAGTTATAGATATAGTACCACATTCTAAAGCGTAATGGAAAAACTACCAGGCCAAGTAGGACCAAAAAGAGTAGAGCCGAGTAGAGTAAAAAAGAGCTAGTGGAAACATGCCAAATTATGTTCATGGAATCTGGTTCATACAAGATACTGCATAAACAGGAGCTTCTACTTCCCCTCTGAATCTTCAGCACAACAAGCAGCTATATCCCCTCAGTTGTTGTGTCCTTTGGCAAGACACTCCCACTTTGCCTAGATTGACTGCAGCAATGGGACTAGTGAAAGTTGATGATTGGCAGTCTTGCTTAAGCTAGGGAATCTTTGGGGCATCATTTAATGAGGAACAGTTTTAGACAATTATATAAATCAAATGTTTTGTATTACAGGTAGAATATTTGATGGTAAAGTTAGGTCATCCTAATCATGGCTATTTTAGGATTACAGTAAAAAAAAATACAACAGTGCAGGAGACATGTGAAGCATAGTTTGTGAACCACGGCCCTGTACTTCCCTTGTTCTGTTTGTAAAATCCAAATTACTCATTACGTTTCTTCATGCCTTGGCCTGTTACTGATACATTTTGATCTTTTTACGAGTACACAACACTACACAACACAGTGCATGCATCATTGACCCATTTCCAAACTGAACTTCCCTCAGGAAACAGTAGAGAACAAAACAGAGAAAAACAGGAATGGGACAAGGAATAATATTCTAAGGAAGTACTCCACACAATACTGCAACTTTGTATCTGTTTTAAACAATGTGTATTGTTCTGGGAGTTGGTTTTACTTTTGTAGAAGGATTTAAATTTGATTTGTGCCTATTAGTTAAGTGATGGCACATGCACAGACTGGGTAATCTGTCTAACTTGACTTGAGTTCCTGTCTGAAGATGATTAAGTTGAATGTGTGCATGTGTGTGTTTTTGTGTCTATTTAACTACACGCACACGTTTTCTATGGAAGCAGGCCTTTCAACAATCCAATAAGACGCAGCCCAGCGGATAATCAACTTAAAAAAGCCTGCAGGGCAATAAAGCAACCTGTAACCGAATCTAAGTGTGGTGTCAAACTGTGAAAACAAGCAGACGGGGAACATTGGCTTAATGAAAAGCAGAAAGCACAAGCCACTTTTAACTAGACCTGTATTACAAATGAGCTATTTGCTAACACATGTAGCCAGGCTGTTGGCACTGTTTCTGGATCCTTTTACTCTTTAGTGCACTACACTGAACACCTACATTTTTATTTACATTTATATACAGTGTACTGACCATTCATATCTCACTATTTACATAAACTAGAAATGCACATTTTAAAAGCAAATACCCTGTGATTTCAGTTTCAAGTCACTTTGCTATTTTATTTTCCAGTCCGATCTGACCCAGTTTGAACATCTGTTTGTGTCTCAGCACTAAATAGTTAGAAGTCGACAAGTACTTACATTTAAACACCTTCAAAAGTTGCCTGTGAATGTAAAATGCTTATATAAAAGTCTCGTCTCTAGGTTACAGAGCAGTGCAGCCTGTTGCTAGGACAGTCTTATTTCTCTATAGTCTTTGGTTACACACGCAGCAGGTAACTTAGATAAATTATACATAACCTGATGCTACACCTCGCCTCATACAGAGCTGCAGGCACTGTCACATTTGTACTCTAGTGACAATTAGTCATAGAAGAGCAGGCGCTAATCACACGCAGTTAGCTTCAAAAGCAAGGCTCTCTCTGACAAACCCTTATAGGCTATAGACAAGTTGCTTTTCATCTACAGCAGCAGCCACAAACACTGCACTTTGTTTTCAATGTCAAGCCAAGTTTTCTCGCAGAGTCTTTCTTTTATTTCTATAGCAACTTAGGATGAGTTTTTTTTTCTTATGAGCTAGTTAAACCAGTTATCTGTTTTTCTTTGAGTAAGCAACATTAATTTTGATTTTGTTTTTGTTGTTCTGCAGGAAAGACGTCTACACATGTATGTGGTTTACTGTCAGAACAAGCCCAAGTCAGAGCACATTGTGTCCGAGTACATAGAAACGTATTTTGAGGTAAGTTATGTACGCTAAAAACAAACAGCCAAATAATTTAATTTATGAAATAATTAAACACATGAAACAAGTAAAAAAATTAAATGCATATCTTCTAAAAAAAAATGACAAGAATAAAGTTCTGAATTAGTCGTAATAATTTAGTACTACAAACAATTAAATATACAGTCTTATTCTGCGTAAAAATAGCTTTGAACCTTTTATCTGTAAAATCTAAGAACAAGCAAGTTATATCAATCTTTTTTTTAATGAAAAATCACAATTAGATTTTTTTCTAAAATTAGGAAGCCCTAACTTACACTGAGAACAGTGTTTCCTCTGGACAATAGGAAATAACGGTAATAGTTTTTAATGCATGACCGCAGAGTGCTTTAGTATAATACATGGTCTTGTCTTTGAGGTCATGTGTAATTCAGAATATAATCAGTTTATTTTCATCCTACATTTATTTCTTGGAAAAGAGCACACAACAAACAGTGCTGTCCGTCAGTGTCACATTAGCCATTGTGTTTTGTCCGTAACTGTCATGTTGATGTGGATGTTCGTGACAGGAGCTCCGGCTGCAGCTGGGTCACAGGCTCCAACTCAACGACCTGCTCATCAAACCTGTGCAGAGGATCATGAAGTACCAGCTGTTGCTCAAGGTACAGGCCTCAATAGGTTTCGTTCACCTTACTAAAATGTGATGATGGCAATAGTCCAGTTGGGGGTCAAGAGGCAGTTTTTTTTCAATTACGGTAAGAATATTACACTTTGCCATGAAATGTCTAAAAAATAAATGTTTTACTCATTTAAAATCTGGGGATTATTGCAGGTGATTTGACCTATTCATCTTTTGTATTACAACAAAAACTGCATTTGAACAATCTTCATTTTAGTGCCCTCCACCTGATTGAAATATTATTGGCCTATGTTGTGATTTTATGTGAACAGAGCCATACTACGACCAGACTACGAACTACAGCTGCACAATTAATCAAATAGCAAATTGCAACATTTTCAAAATTTCAAAAGTAGCATAATATCCTTCATAAACTACAAAATAAAATTGTTAATCCTGTAGATTAGATCTGTACAAACATGTCCTAAAATACATTACATACTTTTATGAGTCATTAGTCAGGTGATGGACATATTTCTATATTTTTGTCAATTTAAATACGAACTTGATTTAAATTATCTTTGTTAAGTAATACATTGCAAACCTAATACAAGGCAGAATAAAAATACAAATATGTCGTGTTTGTGTCTCAGAGCTAAGCATGGAGCCTACACATGAAGGAACTTACTAACATGCAATGCATAGTGTTGAATGATGTCACTGATATGACCATTATTACTACTTTGAGTGCTGAACAAAGTAGTAACAATGCTGAAAACCAAGAATACTCAAATATATATTAATCTAACATTTTAGTGCTTAAATGTGCAACCTGGAGCAATTCAAAATAACAAAGACAAGACAACAGTATTTGAGATCAAAAAAGCAATGTCTTAGAGGCTGGTCATAAAAAGTGATCTTGGTTAAAAGCTCTCACCCAGATCGAACGCACTGCCCTTTGGCTCTCTAATAAAGAATGGTTTAGGCAGTAAATTGTTCTCCAGATGTTCTCACCCACAATGCTCTAGTGACTATGCAGTGTTTATTTCAACAGGACTTCCTTAAGTATTACACCAAAGCTGGAATGAACACTGAGGACTTGGAGGTGGGTGTCTCCTTATTCTTAACTGCTTAACCATTTATAGCATCTAAAGATGGGTTGTGTGTGTGTGTTATATAGAAAGCAGTAGAAGTGATGTGCTTTGTGCCAAAACGTTGCAATGACATGATGAATGTGGGTCGCCTACAAGGCTTTGAGGTACTTCTTTGAACTTTTGTGACGCTGTCCAACACATTTCATGTGCCAGCTAACCTCTGTTTGTTGGTATCTTTCTGTGATGTCAGGGGAAGATCACGGCTCTGGGCAAACTACTACAGCAGGACACATTCACTGTTACTGAGCAGGACAGTGGCTTCCTCTCCAGAACCAAAGAAAGACGGGTTTTCCTCTTTGAGCAGCTGGTCATCTTCAGTGAACCTATTGACAAGAAGAAAGGCTTCTCCATACCTGGATATATCTTCAAAAACAGTATAAAGGTAGCCTCTCTGAGTTCAGTGATTTGCATGTGTTGTTTTTAAGGAGCAGCCTAAAGTCAGGCGGAGCGCAGATGTGAGTCAGATGTGCTGTGTTGCAGGTGAGCTGCCTGGGGGTGGAGCCCACTGTGGACGGAGATGATGCACGCTTTGTCCTGACGTCACGGAACCCAGATGGAAGTGTGGTGCGCTTCCAGCTCCAGACCGCCTCTGTCGACACCTGCAAGGCCTGGGTCAACGACGTGGTTCAGATTTTAGAGACACAGCGCAACTTCCTGAATGGTGGGAAATGTCTCAGCACGGAAGGTTTAGAAACAATTTGAATATTTTCTTACGATTGGTAGGTGTAGGTGTACACCTATATTTTTTCTTCTTTTTAGTTTTTGTTACTGTTTTGTGCCATTTGTAGGTATTTTATAATGTATTTATTCATTCATTGTAAGCACTACACCACAATACTAAAATTGCTGCTGGCATCCATCAAATTTAGCCAAAACAAATTTTTGATCAAAACGTTTTCTAGGTCTTAGATAAACAGACATTGCTAACACAATGTAAGATACTTTAAAAAATAAAGTGAAGCTCACCCCTCCTCACACAAACACATTTAAAACACAGCAAACTTATTGAAAGCACTGAAAAAGGGCAAAGGCGGGGCTTAGAGAGGAGAGCAGCAGTGTGATTGGCTTGACAGCAGGCGTCTGCAATTAATGCTCATTTTTGAGTGGGCAATACACTCTGACGTCACATTGAGTCTAGAAATGACATGGGTCTTTGCAGTGAGACACAGCCAGTTTGTGCTATTTATACTATTTTGGCCTGAAACTTACTAAAATGCTCAATTTTCATTAAATAGCAAAAAAAAACCTCAGAACAGTAGGCAATGCTACATAAACACCACATACATAGCTTAACAGCTAAAAATAGTAATTTTAGGGTTAAGCTTCCTTTAAGTCTCATTGAGCCCTTGTGTGTCTTCAGCCTTACAGTCGCCGATCGAGTACCAGCGCAGGGAGAGCAAGTCCAACAGCCTGGGCCGCAGTATGAGGCCTCCTCTGTCTGCAACCTCCTCCCTGCGGCCACACTCCTCGGCCTCTATCGATCGACACAAGCTACCCTCTCTGCACTCTCACAACACGTCTTTGCCCGCTCTCTATCTGCCCAGTCAGACTCAGGGCTCTGGACTCAGCGATACGTTTGCTGTGCGGGAGGTATGACTGTTTACACGTCCATCATCTCCAAAGAGCATTGAGCTGTATCTGCAGCATATGAACTTTCTGTTCACAATATGTTGCTTTGCCGCTTGTATTGCTACTGCAGAGTGGTATTTATGACCTGTTGTTTGCTTTGCAGCCCACTTTGGTCCAACCGTGTGCTGCAGACTCCCACACTGTTTCTCTGTCACATGTCCAGCTGGGTTTCACTGACCAGTCCAGTGTTCAAGCTGTGTCAAACGGGCTGTACACCCCCAACTCACAAAGTGCACAGGTACAGTCTTCTAGCGTGGATGCTAAAGCAGTATGTTTAGTACAATATGTCTCTTGGGGTATTTCATTAGCCGCTATGGTTTTACATTGGTGTACAGACTTATCCCCAAGTTACCTTTCCCATGTAGCGCCAGCTGAGTTCATATGAAGAACTTTTCTTCCCCCTAATGGCTAGACGGGGAATAATATATATTTTACAATACAAGCACATGACGTGCAATTTAGCAAAAATTACAAAATATAAAAATGTCTCAAAATGTAAGAGCATCTATTTATCACCCAATTGTATTTTTCTTATTTTGTATTAGACTGAATGGTTTTGATTTTGCTTCCTGTTTTTACTGCACTTTGTTAGAGACTCTTTTTACCTGTGTTTCAATAGTGCTGAAAACTGGCAGCTTTTCTCTTCACTATTTACTCAGGCGCTCAGGGCTTGGCACTTAACTAACAGGAAGTCCACTGGGCTAGACAGGGAAAAGAGATGCCTATCGAAGGAAGATAATGGCTTCCTGTACTTAGTGCAAATAGATGGAAAATAAAACCAACTTTTTTAAAGTACAAAATGTACTCAGAAATAGCTGTTACGATGTTGCTATTTTGACATTACAAACTTGGGTTCTCCATTCATTTAATCTCCCTGTTGTTTGTTTTTTCCTCAGCAGAGGGCAGGAGAGAGTTGCCGAAGGGGGCAGCTCTGTGATGCTGGGACTAACGTGTCAGGGCCTTCAGCTGGAAGACGACCCAGTAACTTGGCCCAGTTGACAGAAGATGAACTCTAAGTGTCCTGAATGCTGAAGAAAGCAGCTCGCTCTCCAGCTGCTGTACATGCAAGACTTTTATACTGTCTATTTATGTTGCTTATGCCGGGCTGGACCTGTACCAGGCTTAGCAAATGACGGGACAAATGCAGAAGTTCAAGTGACTGCTGCCCACTCACAAAAGGGCCCAATCACTCAGTGTTACAAATATGTTTTGCTTTTTATGTTTTAAATTTTGGACTATTTTGAAGGTCAAGGGGAATTTATTAATGAAGAAGAAATCCATTCCTAATTGGGGCGGTCACTGGAGTTGTATGTGTGTGAACATGATTTTAGTATGAATGTACGAATGCAAGTGTTGGCTGTATTTTTCAATATTTTTGGATGTATTTTTTCAAAACCCTGAAGTGTGGACAAACACCTACAGTAAATGCTTAGGCCAGCTGTCATTTACACATTGACTAATAAGTATTAGGTTTGACAAAAATGGATGAAGGAAATCAGTTGATCCAAATCTGCCAAAATAGATTCATGCACATTTGTGTTCAACATAGAGAACTTTCTTTTGCCTCAGTGAGAGTTCAGTGCACTCTCAACCATTCTGTTTGACTTCCCTCCGTTTGATCCGGACAAAAAGGAGCAAGGGAGCCCCCTGGAGGTTTTTTTCTGGATATGACGTCACTTTGAAAATACTTGACTCCTTCGCTAACTCCCAAGGAATTACAAGGTGCAATCAAAGGGACTGTGTTACTCCAACATTACCGACTTTCTCACATTTGTGGGCAATGCCAATGGTGTGTTCTGTTATTTGTCCTAAGCGCATACTACTTGTGAGTATTCACAATTAAAACTCAACTTGGAGTAAACTATGATGCCAGTACAATGCAATTACAAGTATTAAAGCAGATGTCTCGGTTATCTAAATAATGTGCAACATTAGTTAATCACACTACATTTTTATTGGCTGTGCCAAGACAGCTTCTTTCATGTGTCAGTGCCAGATTTAGTTTCTAGAATACTGTTGTTGTGTTATCTAAGGATATGATGGCCAAAAATAATTGTTCGCTTAAATTGGCTGAAGTTAATTACACCTTAGACCAGTAGAGGTCCTTAGATTACTTTTACTTCCAATAATGTGTCTCATACAGCTTCAACAAAATCCCAAAGAACATTGCATTAAAATATGGTTAATTAATGCAATCTGTTATTTGCGCATCATCATTAAATCAGAATGTTTTGCATGTAACACAATGGTAAATTAGTAATGAAACTCAACAGAAAGAGTTTTAGTTGATGCCATAATTGATTGACTAGAAACTGTTGTATCATATAAATAAAAAGAGTCTTTTGAATATCAAAACATTTGTGTTATATTTTAATTTTGCATTATAACAAACTAAATGTTTGACTAAGACATTAAACTCTCTTGAACAACCATTTGGAGAAGCTTCAAACAAAGGAGATAAGGAGGCTCGAGGATGAGCAGACATCTGGTTGGCTGGCCCCTGAATAAAGGCTCTTTCTAGGCAGTAAAGCTGCGGGCCGATCGTAACGTGCCTGTGAAATATGGAGGGGTGCAGGGGCTTTGGGTATAGACTTTCACAAGGGTGCAAAATCAAAGGGAGTTCCTGTCACCACCAAGGGGGTCCCAACAACAGGGTCCCATTCACAGAGGAGCTCTCCACTGTGGCCTCTGTTACATCTGTTGACTCAATCCTCTCTATTGGGGAAAGAAAACAGTCATTAAAGCCACATGACTGTGAACTTGATTGCAGAAAGTCTAGTCAATGGTTTTAGTATTGACAGAGAGGTGTGAACATCTTTGAACAACCCACTGTGTGAGAGCTTCCTTCACACTTCCCCTGAATGCACACATATTATCATCTAAATAAAATGTTAGATCTTTAGAGGCTGCAGGAGGTCTTCACACATTTGGTCAAAGAGTTGTAAATAGCTAAAACCATTGAGTGCCCTTAAGTCTATGTACTTCCCATTCATCTGTCAGCACTTCAAGAAAAAGATCCATACTAAAGACAAGCTTCAACATGAATAATGTTTATTAAAATGTACATGCTGTCAATTTAAATCATTAGACATTTGTACATAATTTACACAAAGAATCCTACAATTGAACAACTGGTGCTTCACATTGCTGCCTAACAGATCAGATATCTACTTCAAAGACTTACATCTCAAATAGATCTCTATCTTCAAAGACACTCTGGATCTTTTTAAGCAAAATACAATCTAAAAGAGCAGCCCCCATATCTTTTTGAGTAATGAAGAAAAAATATTTTACAGCAGCAACATTTTGCCACACTAAGGCATTATATTTATTCTCAACTTTGTACATACATAAACATTTTAAACAGCTGCCATGTCCTTCACAAGACATATATTTACAGTGTGAACTGTTTGAAAGTTTAATTGTTTTAGGAATAAAAGGCATAAATCTGCTTAAGTCTAAGCTTTTGCTGCAAAATATGCTCACAAAGATGTAGAATTCAAGTTCCAGTGTTTTATTTTGTGGTCTTCACACTCTTTGACCAGTCTTAGATAATGTGGCGTCAAATGACAAATGTTAAGTTTAGTGCAAACAGCTGGCAGTAACTGTGGGTCAAAGTCTTAAGATTATATAGGTTCACTCTCTCTTGATGTTGCTTATCAGAGAGTCTGTGCTCTGAGACGGTGGCCCAGAGCGGCTCTTTCTACTCTGATGGTCTTCACGTGTTTGGAGAGGTGGTCGCTCCTCATGAACCTCTTGCCACATTGCTGGCAACCAAAGCGCTTCTCTCCAGTGTGTGTGCGCAGGTGCCGCTGCAGCTCATCTGAGCGAGTGAAGCTTTTCCCACAGAAAAGCCAGTTACAGATGAAGGGTCGCTCACCAGCATGCCAGCGTAGGTGCGCCTTTAGGTGGGACGTCTTCTTGTACACTTTACCACACTCAGGAATGTGACAGATGTGCAGTCTCTTCTTTCCAAACTCCAAACCTCCACCATTCGTCTGGCAGTTGGGGCACTTACACCTGCGGCAGCGTCGAGTGGAGCTCAGTAAACCTTTGGACGTGCCCTGCAGTAAAGCTGCAATCTGAGGCTGGTGTCCTAAGACCAGTTGTCTGCTCAGGGTGAAGGGTGGTTGGAGGCAGAGGCGTTGGTTTGGGGCAGACTCCACCACTGTTGACCTTCGTCTACATGTCCCCCAGGAAGATGATGGCGACCGGATGAGTTCTGCAGAAAACTGGGGAAGTTCTGGGACACAGTGTTGTGCTGAGAATAGTATGAGGCGTTACTCTTGACTGGGGACAGCTCAAAGGAATAGGACGAGGGCTCTGCTGGAGGGGTCAGAGGCAGTTCGTGGTGATGGTGGTGCGGGTGGTGATGGTGGTGGGCCAGGCTGGTCTGCATGTGTCCTGGGAACTGCACTTTAGGAACAGTGAAGTGTGTCCCGAGAGCCGAAGCAGGTGTCATGTCGTTGCTCCACAGCTGGAACATCCCTGATGTGGAGCTGACCGTGCCCTCATATGGGAACTGAGACCCGTCTGAACCCATGGAACCCCCCACCTGCCAGGCCTGGCTACACGTTGTTGCCAGGAATGACAGGGCGTTGGGTGCACCTTCAGGAGAGGAGCTGGGCGTCCTGTCCTGTAAAAAACACAAAGGCAAATATTCAATTCAAATGCCATGCCAACCATTCATAACCATAAGATTAGGCCTACAAATACTAATAAAGTTAGCAATACTATACACTTAGGCTATAAAATGTTGGTAAACTTAATGAAAAAATAATAATAATTAGTAAGTGGGCCTCAATAAAATGCAATTATTATTACTTACACGGCATTTCATGTTTTTATAATCAACAACAGAAAAGATTAAAAATGTGTAATGTGTGGGGGGCTACATATACCCTACAATATATTTTAAAAGTTAGCAAAAAAGCTTCAAAGAAAGTAGAAGTGCTAACCTGTAAAAACGTGTGCAAAAAGTTGTCGGTTCTTTGAATCGTCAGAGCAGCCATCTGTGCTGCGCGCCTTCTCCGGACACCTGCGACACTAACCGCGCCAAAAGGCGACGGCGCCAAAAAGTCTTCAACTCTAAAAACAAGCAAAGAACAACTCTTCACATTCGTCTGGGTGACAGCGGAAAGAGCTGGAGTCAGGTAAAACTCGATATGTCCGCTGCAGTTTTTGTACTGAGTCCACTGAAGTGTGCTGGTCCGGCAGTGCGCGCAGAGGAGCATGCGTCATTAAATCCGTGCGTTCATCTCCGCCGCCCGCGCCGCGGCTGCGTCTCTTTATAGAGGGCAAAGGCAGATCTCTGCGGGGTCTGATGCGCGGAGCCAGTCAACAGACAGGAGATGTGAGGCCACGGGGAGGGGGCTGGGGTGAAGGGGAGGGATACTCATAATTTCTCTCAATTTCAACCAAATGCTGACCTCCAGAAGTGGCTCCGCCTCCGATTGTTCAACTGTAAATACCGAAGGTGTTTGAAGAAACACAGCCTAAGTGATATGCATTTATACGGTATTGTTCTCCATGACTTAAGGTTTAATATTAGCTTATAAATGCAATCTCAGCAACTTGGGATTTTCCTCAAAACTGCACACCAACAAAATGCTTAGTGTGGTAAGATCAGAGATGTTTTAGCCAACTCAGTGAAATGATTACTCTCAGGGATTGTTTTCTTGCTTGGTAACTCCAGTGTAGAAATGTTTTTATAATGAATAAATATATATTTTAATATGGCTGCACCGAGGCAGTCTTATTACATTAATGCAACAATACTCCTAAAGACTTGTTTTGTTAACTCTGATCTGAGATTGATCTATCATCCTGTGCCTAGGTTATAAGTTCTTAAAGATGTTTTGCTTATCAAACAGCTATTTGCACTTAAGACAGAGCAAGAGCAGCAGACTACAGAGTATTTAATGTACTTTCTTCTCAGCTCTGTGGCAGGCTGCCTGCCCCCCACATCTCTCCTTCACAAAGCTAATTGATAAAACTCAATCAAAGCAGGCCTTCTCACCAGTGGGTGACATGTCACAGAGGGCCGCACTGTGTGACTCTCTCACATGTCAGGGTTCAAGTCGAGGCCACCTCAGATGTGTCCGTTTAATGCAGATTGGGGGCTTAATCTCATTCTGTAAGTCTGCTCACCATTACAATGTTAAAGGCTTAAATCTGTGTTTCTCATGGTAATGCTTGGTTCCTGTCTTTAAAGGCTGCTGCATGTTTCTCAGACTGTGATCCTTAAATAAACAGAGGTCAAACAGGAGACAACTTAAACTAGGCCTTCATTTATAAGTGATATTATTGTTTTTAGCACATGATTGTAAAGAGGTAAAGCAGTACACAAAGCTACTTTAGATACTTTTTCCCTCTTAACACCTTAGTTGTATCAATAAAATATCATCTTTTGAGTCAAGACAGAATACATTTCAAAGTAACCAGTTAATAGTGTTCATTTGAGTAATCTAATGCAGATAGTTGAGAGGAATTAGAATTTAAAATCAAAACTTTTTTTAGATTTTGTTTAAGACCCACTGAGTGTAGATGATCTCTTTTAGGGGTGTTATGAGAGTAGGCATGTGAAGTGGAGCCTACTGTACAAGTTTTTAGTAGAAGGGGAAACAGAAGCACCTGGAGAAAATGTATGCAGACACGGGAATAACATACAACATACTAACTCAACACTAAATCCTTATATATTGACATAACGTTTTGAAGCAACCCTTAATTTCTGATATTTGAAAGTTACAGTTCAATGGACAGTGCAGGGTTGATTTAATGTGTGAAGCATATCTGGTCCTCTATTTCAAAATAACACTTAACATTTCTGCCTTCATTCATTGTATTTTCTAAACCTTGGCACTTTAGTTTGTGAATAATTGGAACACAAGCCTACTATTTTGGGAATGTGATTTTCAGTTGTTGTAATAATCAGTGCCGTGTAAATGGTTTGTAACGCCTCTGGCTTTTGGTGCAAACACAAACTATTTATGTGAGTAAAGCTTGTCGACTGCGCTCCAAATAAAACTGCATTGATTTCTAAATGATTCAAGGCTTCATGCAAATGCGAGTAAATATGATGTAACCCACAGAGCGATGAAGACAAGAGGAAGAGATGAAGATTTAGGATGAAGGATGCTCCCTCTTAGACGTCCCGGACAGAGACATGGACCGTCCTGTGATGCAGAGGCAGAGGTGCAGCTTGTCTTTGGTTTATTATGGAGCAGAAGTTGTTAATTACCCTGATTCTTATTTCCTGTCCCCTCTCTCCCCCGCCCCTCCCCCTCACTGCCTCCCAGATGAGTGGCTTTGAAGTGCAAAGTACTCTCTCCTCACTTTGAACTGTGAAAACAATGCTCATGTGGTGCTGCTTACCTTCCCCATGTTAGCTCATTTAAATAGACCTGGATACGGCTTCTCCAGTTTTCAAGGGAAAACTCATTTCCAGAGAAAGAGGTCCCTGTGTTCATTAAACAGCTGTTGAGATGGCGGCTAATCACCCTCTGCCGTCACACTCCCATATTCATACACACACACTCCGGCAATGTGAGAGATACCTCAGATCTGACACTTAAGCAGACAGCTGAAAATGCACATGTGATTAACTAATATTCTAGCAGGTCACATATGGGCCAGTTTTAGATTTTCTGATAATGTCATTCTGTTCTATTATACAGATTCACAATATAAATTGGTGGTGGCCAATAGTCAGTAACATTTTGCCTTCCCACAAAATATATGTAGTTATTGTTTGTGGACTAGTGACTAAGTTTATTAACTTAACAAAAAACTGAATTAAACAATGTTTATTTTAGCAACTCTCCATCTGAGTTAAAAGATATTGTTTTTTTATATTATATTTATATTATATTATATTATATTATATTATATTATATTATATTATATTATATTATATTGCATTGCATTGCATTGCATTGCATTACATTAAATTACATTACATTACATTACATTACATTACAATACAATACAATACAATACAATATTTTATAGCAAACATAATAATAGGTAAATAAGCCCAGTAATGTTTCTCACATATTATAGGTGAGGTAGCTTATTTTCACACACAATTTATGTGTTAAATCTGATGACTTCCTCTCCTAAATTCTTCAACAAATGGTTAATATCTAAATTTTTTTCATTTTGGTTGCAAAACAGGACAGGACCAACCAAGCTCAACCAATCAGAGCACAGCATTTGGCTCCCGAATAGAACAAAAATTATTCACCTCAGATAGTACACACAGTGTTTTCATTTTTTCACAAAGTGCTGCATTTATCATTTATATTTAGAGAAAACACAAAGTTTACTAATTTACAAATAAAAACGCTAGTTACCCCAACTTTAATTAGAAACCCATTAGAACAACCTTCTGAATTAATTAGCTGTATTTCTATTGGAGCTGACTCTTCAGTGCACACTTACATTAGTAAAACTGTTGCTTTTGCATGTGCATATTTATAATAATCTATATGCTCTGCTCTTTGTTCACACATTTGCAGAGTTTAAGGATGCAGATAGAAATGCAATGACATATTTTACTGAACTGAGCGCTTGTGATGTTAACCCACTAATGCAATTTTACATTTTGTGACTTAAAACAATACATTGTTTTCAATAGGTTTAATAACATAGGTGGGTGATATTGACAAAAATGTAGCTTGATATTTTATTTTGATCATCTGTATGACAGCCTTCATACAAACTAATATAGACAACACAATAGTTCTGATTTTCATTAGGCATTTTTATTGCATAGCTGTTTGAACTCTACCGTAACAAATACTTATATGGCTTTAAGCTAAATGTTTTTAACCAAAAGAGCACATCTTTATTTTGATTTAATTTTGTGCTCTTATGATTTGTTTTCCTTCAATCTTTTTTTCCAGACATACATTTTCTCATTTATCTGTTGCATGCAAGTTAACAGGATCTTTCCCCAGATGTTATGACACAGTCCTAAATTCTTTTGTTTAAAGTGCCGAATGGGAAGGATCAATAAACACATACATGCCTGACTATTGTTGCCTTTGGTCCAACACCACTGATCGTCTTAGTGCAGTCATTATGTGAATCTCCAAACCTGAGCACTCTCATGACAGCATATGCGAGCGGCTCAACTCAAGCTGTTTTTATCATGCCTCGGAGGCAGTTTAAAGGCCCATACGCATCACTAAATTGTCCCAGCTGTCTTGACCATCTGTAGAAAAAAGGCCGGGCATAGAGCCTTTGTACTGGTGGCCATGTCAAAAAGCCAATTTTACAGCAGCGCACTCACTCTACGATCCGCGTGTGACAAATAAGGCCTAATGGATGAGACAGACAGCACGGAGGAGCCTGCTGCTGCTGCTAACTCTTAACTAACAGGACAAGATGGGCCCAAATTACCATGACACTCACTGTACTGGTATAAATACCAGCTGGACTTTACTGTGCCACTATTCACAGTGTCTTTCCTGTCCCCGCTGTGTGACATATTGACTCGTATAATCACAGTAAAACCAGTGACCTCTGGTAGGCAGTAATGCAATCCTATAGGAACATGTTTTCAATAGTCTGCACTGGCTCTGTAGGTCCTTCATTGTTTACTTTAGTCGCTTAATTAGTTACTGGTGTCTTAGTCAAAATTTGTTATAGTCAAGTTAATTAGCACTGCTATAACACTTAAAACAATCAATCTGGTTTGCCCAATGCATCGGTTATATTAAATAAAAAAAATAAATGAATGAAAGTCACGTTAAATTAGTATCGCACCTTTTTCCAAGAATTGCAAAACAAATGCTGATAAAAACACATAAATTACATTGCATACTTTGGACTCCTCTACAGAGATTTGTGAACAAATAAAACATATGCTCTTTCTTAGTTCATTTGTATAAATATAATGTTTTTGAATGAACTCCTGTGCTACATCTTGAGTGTTTGTTATCGATGCACCAATAGTGATATTGGGTCAGTTTTATGTTGGCTCAATCAACCTGTTTGGGCCTTTAATTGAACATAATAGACTATTTACTGGCTGGGATATTCTCATGACTCATATTGTTTGAACCTTTATGTATAACTTTAATATATTGTAGTTACTTGCAGGATAAATAATTGTTACATAGCACAAATTAATACATTGAAATGTTCTGCCTGTAGACTGTTATTTTATATTAGTAATACATCCAATCAAATTATCACTATTGGGACTGCTGGACTGGTGCTCCCCTCTATCTATGGTCAGAGGTATTTCTTTAGTTAAACCAAAAACTTTCTTAGTCGATTATTAGCTAATCATTTATGTGCTAAAGTAACAGACTTTCTAGCAAATATTTGAGAACTAGTTTTTAAAGTCTCCACGGTGCAGTGATATAAAATTTGGGAAGAAGTACAGATGTGTTAATTACCTAGATTGCAAAAAAAGAATGGGCAGCAGGATTCTGTTCAGATTATAATTTGTTTTGACTATTTTTTATTTGTTTTGATTATTTTTTTTTTTTTTTTTTTTGCAGGGGTGCACGGTAGCCAAGTGGTTAGAGCTCTGGCTTCCCAACAAGGAGGTCGTGCGTTCGACTCCCGGGTCGGACCATATCAACATCTCACGATCTCTCTGGGTGGAGTTTGCAGTGTCATACTCCGGTTTCCTTGCATGTTTAGGTTAATTGGGCATCACTGTAAATTTCCCTGTGAGTGAATGAGAGTGAATTTGTTGGCCACTGTCCAGGGTGTTTCCCCGCCTAAGGCCCAAAGTCACTGGGATAGGCTCCAGTTAAATATTTATTTATAGAGGGCAGACTTTTAAAATCTTGTAGATTGATTACTTGTGACTAAATTGTCAAAAGACGTGACTAAATCTTGAATTAGTAATGCAAATTAGTTTAAGCAGAAAGCTTTGGGTAAAAGTGTATGGACAAAAATCTGACTTCCTTGTCATCTAATAATTAAATATGTTTATCTTTTTAAACTTGTACATCTGACTTTTTGAGATGAGAGCTGATTGGCTGTTCACAAGATTGGTGAGCCTGCTTTACTTTTCGGTCTAAAAAATGAACAAAATCCATATGTGAAGCTAGTTCTGTGGCCAAAAAATATTTGAGAGCGAGAAATTAGTTAGAAGAGTTTAAATATACAATTTTTTTCACAAATTGCTTTGTTGTTTTTGAGTCCATTAGGTGATCTAGGTGAGACATACTTTACAATAAGTTTTTTCCTTTAGTTAATACACAATGATGTTTCATTCACAAAAACGTCAAAGTCTCGCAAGTGAGTGAACGCTCTTTTGATTCCTCCCGTTTTGAGCTCCACAGCAGCGGGTTTACACAGATCCCATCCCCTGTCAAAGGTAAGATGTTTTGCCTGATTGTATAAGATATGTACGATCAGTGAAATATTTTGGAGAATGCGTAATTTATTCCCTAATACAGTACATTATGCTCCAAAAATGTCATAAGGCGCAGTGTAAAGCATCAACCCCCAATAATCTACCTGAGTTTGGGCAAACCGAAGGGCCCAGACATGCGGCATCTCCCATTCAGAGAGACCATAACTTTATCAATATCAAGATAGCAGCTGTATAGTTTGTTTTGACATCTTTTTGTTCCAGCACTTCTTCATACCAAACTTCAGAAGTTCCAGATCACTAAGGATGCCAGTATGAGTTTCTGAGTCCGTTCATCAAAGCGCCGATCTTTTTTCCACTGTCGAGCTTCCAGTTTCCTGATAACCATCAGCAGAGCTTTGCTTTACGTCCCTATCTTTGGTTCACCTCCCCCTACATCCTAACTTACTTCCCAACCTCTCCCTCACACCATATTTCTCACTTGCATCTTCTATTCACCTCTTCTACTTACCTTTTTCCCCTACGCCACATCATAGCGATCGAGCTAGGACCTGCTCATGATGTTCCCATCGACGGCGAATTCCACTCAGAGCAGTCGACCCGAGCACGCGAGACAGAACTGACTACATGAGACTAACCCCTCAATGTCTCTACCAATAAGAACTCAATCTCCAGTCACTGCTTTCACTCCAGATTCTATTACTCTTTCTTAAATGCCCCCAGAATTCGTTATCTGCATCTAAAAGCTTGCGGGCTTGCCCCATTTTCTTTACCTATAGTGGCAAGCATCTCATGAAACTGCGCTACATGCTCAATGTCTCTTCCTAAACCCTATCTTAATCGTTACGCCCTGTGCTCTTCTTTCTCTACTCCTGGTTCTCTCTGCTACATTCTGCGTCCCGACCTATAATAACCCTACACTCTTCCTGATGTCTCTCTCCCTTTTCGTCTCTCTTTCTCTTCTCTCTCTCTTTATAAACTTAAAAGTTTAAAGGGTCGCGGCTGGAGCGAAAAAATGACTTGCGCACAACTGTAACATACCCAAGCCTTGACTCTACTTTGACCTGATATTAACACTGTACTTTTTGATGTAAATCAACATTAAAAAGGAATGATGTAAAGTTTTAAATGTTTTAACTTGTTAAGTGGTAGCCTTTGGTATGATTTATCAAATCACAAACCCTACATGATCATGTTGAAAGTTATTGACTAGTTTTATTCCACTATCAAAGATATAGAAACACAAATCAGTGTGTTATTAGAGATTTCTCTAAATAAAAATAAATCAATGTTACCAAATAGATTACCCATTTAGTGACTGTCAATGTCGATTATGGACAGGCGAACAAAAAAATACAACTCACCTTATATTAGTGCAGCAGTAATGAGATAACATCCCCTAATAATATCAAGTATTGGTCTCGAAGCTACAATGTTGAATAACTGAAAACGATCACAACACCATGAGCGATGCAAGTGTTTCTCTTATTTGCCTCACTGTGCAGGAAAGCTCTGCTCAGGACGTGTTACAAACTACTTGCATTTCTGGGGGGCATGTAGATCCTAATTTCCAACAAATGGACTGCACTTTTCCGCGCAGTATGTGGTAACTTTTTCAACTATTCTTCAAAATTGTAAAATGAGTCCCTTAGATTATATTACACCTTCCAGAATGCACAGATGTCGACAATACTTGGTGGTCTCCCTCTGGCTATTCTGAGGCTTGTTCCATGGTCACATCTAACATACATTAACGATAGTAGTAATAATTGTGGAATATTTACATGCCCAAAGCATTAAATAATACACCTCCACTTTATTCCTTAGCAGTGGGTTGCGTAGGCTTTTGAGAGAGACAAGAGTTGGGTCTCCTACCACAAACGACCCGGGTCGACTTTCAAGATCAACTTTTCAGCGGAGTGTTTTGGTAGTTACAACACTTCCCTAGTTTGTAGCCATCTCTGTCAGACTTCTAAGAGACTAGCATGTGACCTTTTGGAGGATCTGGTTTACGATGTATGCCCAGCCGCTTCGAGACCTTACATGTGAGATGGGTTCGATGAAGTCCAAAGAGCATGGAAAAAGTTGCACTCAATGACACCTGCCTGCTCTAGTCAGACTTGTTTGTACATAAATGTCCAGAACCGTGCTAATATTGATCAAAGTTAAAAATATGAAAACCCACAAGGTACAATTAGACCTTAGAGCATTGATCAAAGAAGATGCTGATAAGGGTACAAACCTTCAAGATTCCATAGGAAAAAAATGACCGAGTTGAGAGTATTTTCACGACGGGTCCAAAAGCAAGTGATACAAAATATGAAAAATCTAGATTATGTGAAAAAGTATGATATAGACAAATGTTTTAATTGCTATGGCCTCATGTCACAACAAGTTTGTTGAGGAATACCTGAAACATGAAACTGAAACTACAATTAATTTTAAAGATTTCTCAAAATAACAACACCTGGGGTAATTTTTGACCCAACTTATACATCTAAGGGACCCAACAACTTGCACATGTATTTGTTTTGGTTCCAATTATGGCTTAAAAACGTCTTTTTACAAACAGGAAAGTGAACTGGAGAGAACCGCCTAAGTTCAGCCAATCAGAGAGCTGCATTTGACTCCTGATTAGAACTAAAATTCTTTATTATTTAATTCAGCAGCACACAGTGGTCTCATTTTTCATAGTACAATGTGCTGCAATATCATATACTTCTGTAAATAGAAAGCACAAAGTCTTGACCTAATTATACTAGAGCATCAA